>MU774977.1:33901-59029 GCA_026770625.1 Nicotiana glauca
CTCTGTTGTAAGCGATTGCTACGTCGAGCTCCTCCTGAAAGTTGTTGTTTGGTTCGTTGTGATTGGGACTTGGAGGAGGTGAGTTTACTGGAGATGGAGCTGGGGTAGGAGGAATGTGAGGTTCCAGTTGAGGCAATATTAGTTGTGGATTCATGTAAGGTTGTATCCATGCAGTTGAGGGTGTTAGAGATGGAAGGGGATAGAAAGGCATTTGAATGCGATGGGGGTAAAGGTGGGCAGGGTCCCATACTGGTACTGGGAGAGGTGGGGTTTAATATGGAGATAAATGAGGAGCTTGCATGAGGGACCAGTGATAACGAGCAAACAACTCCGTCCTCAATTGCATGCCCTCCATAATTATCTGGCAAGGTCTGAAGGATTTTTTATGAGGACTATGACCTCCTGATTGTTCACTTCCAAGGTGAAAGTTAGAGCATGATTTTGAAGCCCCGTTTCTAGCCAAGATGTTAGAGTTAGTGGCACTTGTGATGACTGAGCTGTGTAAATTAATGGATTGATCTCCATTAGTAAGTGAGAAGGTAGAATTGTGAGAGGGTACTGTGATGGAACTAGGTGATGAAGACTTGGTGGATGTTGATATTGATGAGCTTGTGTTCTTCTTAGGTAACTGAGAGAGTTGGCCAACATTGTTAAGTAATGTGGGAGTATCCGAAATATTAATGTGGGAAGATATATGAGTAGATGGAATTGTGTGAGTATCTAAACTCAGAGAAGTTGGAGTGGTGGACAATGGCGGTTTGATTGGACTAGTAGGTGGAATAGTGTGATGAACGTGAGATATGGTGGTGGAAAGGTCATCATTATGTTCCTGCATAGGAATTCTAGGGTTTATGGAAATTGATGGTATAGTATTTGTTAGGCACTTGTCTTGGGTGTCTATAATTTTCGTGTTTTATTGTGTGTCAATAAATGATATTGACCGACTATATGGTAGAGTATTGGAGAGGGTTTGCATGTGGGGTAGTTGCTGGTGGCCTTGTGCATGTTGTGGTTTAAGATGAGTTGGATGATGAATCATATTTAATTGGTCCTTAGGGATAGGGGTAAAGATGACCTTTGGAGTAGGAGTGTCATTAGAGTGGTTAATAGGGTTAGTATAATTATTGGACGAAATATCATTATTTAACAAATCTAAAACTTTAAAAGGATTAGTAGAATTAACTTTGTCTATAGGGTCAGTTATTAAAATATTAGTATTAGTAGTAGTGGAAATATTGTTTGAGTTGTTTAGTGATAATTTATTCAGAGGCAAAGTATTAACAAAATTATTGAGATCATGAGTCATACCTGATCTTCGTGGATTGAATTTACCATTGGTGGCCCTTCTGGTTGAAACAGTAGGGAAGGAAACTATTTTCCATTCATCCGTAGATGCCAAATTGTGGTTAGTAGAATTTGAAGGATTATTAATGATCTGAGCAGTAGATTCATTAGAAATGGCTTTTGTGTAAGAACAGACTAATTGATTATGACCCATTCTACCACACTTAACACAAAACAAGTTAATCCCTTCATATAAAATAGTTTGTTTATGATGGCCTATAAAAACATGAGTGCAAAGAGGATGATCCAAAGGAACTTGCACACACAACCTAGCATATCTTCCCCTTATTGTTGAAGAAGTACAGTTATCAATAGCTAACAGTTAACCAATTGTGTTGCCTATCTTTTTCAAGATGTGAAAATCATAAAATTCAGTAGGCAACTCAGGTAATCTTAGCCATATTGCAGAGTAATTAATAGTGGCTTCCGATGACATGAACTTTGGTTCCCATGGCCTAACAGTTAGAAAATGGTTAAAAATAAACGAAGGACCATCATTTAGAGCATGCAGTTTATTTTCCTCTTTTTGAAATTTCAATAAGTAAAAATCTGAGCCTAGGTCAACTAGGGGTAGATTTTCTGTAGGTTTCCAAAGAGTGTAAATTTTTTGCCTTAACACTTGATGTCCAAGTTTATGTCCATAGAGCTTAATAATGACCGCATGCTTCCGGGGTTTGTAAATTCTTTCTTTCTCCCCTTGGGATAGAGGAATAAATATGGTAGAGTCACCTGGTGCATCTGTTTTTGCATTGATATCTTGGCCAATGGTTGTAAGCTCATTGAATGAAACAGTGGGAGTTGATAAATTATGGCCAAGAAGGGTTTGGAGGTAGGAAGGTTGATTCTCAACTGAATCAATATTCATGGCCCTATCTATTGTCATAGGAATAGATTTTATGACTGAATTTGGATTTGGAAATGATGATGAAGGTTTGAAGATATCAAGAGGTTTAGGTGGTATAGACAAGGGAGTTAGGGAGGTCTTGTGAGAGAGAATTTTTGACATTTTTACTGTTCTTCTTGTTATACGAGTCTCAGATATTTAAAGCCTATCTCAATAGTGGAATAGGAAGATATATATTTTAAAGACTTACTCAAAAGTAGAATACGCATGGAAGATATTATTTTTTCGGTGACATCTTAGAGGACAGAAGATATTAATATTCTCCTGACCTTAGTTGACCCCTCATTCAGTGTAAAGGTCAAAAAAGAAAAAGAAAAAATAATTCGGTGCACTAAGCTTTCGTTATGCACGGTGTTCGGGGAAGGACATGATCACAAAGGTCTATCGTATGCAGCATTACCCTGCATTTTTGCAAGTGGTTGTTTCCACGGCTCAAACCCGTGACCTTGTTAAAATATGGCAGCAACTTTACCAATTACGCGAATGCTCCCATTCTAAAAATAAATAAAGGAAAAGAAACAAAAAGGTCTATATTTATGGAAAGACTAGTGGGGCTATGCCTGGACTAAGCCCGGGCCCAACGACATTATGAGCACTGTGTGTCTAGATATATATTTTTTGATTTAATTATTCTTCCGTTCATTCTTACGGCTTATTTGGATGGTTGTTATCTATTATATCATATTATATTATTATTTTTAATATAATATTTATTTTAATTATTATTTAAATTTTATTGTATCGTATTATTTCTTTGCCGATTCTTATATCATCTTTGCAAGTACGCTTTATTTGATATACATTATAATAGTTTAATTATTTGTTAGTTTCTATCCTAAGTAAATACAATTTAAATTATTGGATAAATTTTATTTGATGTAATTTTAAATTAGAGATAATTTGAGTGACTGCAAATTTTAACTATTAATTTCATTTAATCTAAGAAAAGCCAAAAGAAGAGGTAAAGATATTCAAAACGTACAGTTCAATAGAATCACGTAACGTATTATGACCAATCTTTCTTTTGTCTGGGTTCTAAGGAAAACTTTCAAATAATTAAAAGTAATGAATAACTTAACACTGGTGCATTTTTCCATTGCTATTGGTGTCAATTATGCGTACACACAAGTATTTTTATTTCAAAAAGAAAATAATTAGCAATGTTACTTTATTCTCTTTCAATGTTACAACTCAAATCTCAACACGTCGTGATGACGCCTAACATAGTATTAGGCAAGCCGATAATGACAAATAACTACGCATAATAATTTAAAAGCATGAGATTGAGTTAAATAGTGAAAATCTCATAAATAACCGAAAGGAATAGCTGTGACTCAAATACAAAATCCCCATAATTCGGATGTCACCAAGTACATGAGCTACTAAATATCAACACAATAAAAAATTCTAATACAATTGTCTAAAACGATAAAACAATGCTAAATAAACTGAAAAGAAGGAGACTCGAGGTCTGGGGACGCCAAAGCAGCTACCTCAAAAGTCACCAAGCAGGTAATGCTCCAAATCTAGCAACCATTGGGTCCCGATGTACCTGGATCTGCACAAGAAGTGTAGAGTGTAGTATGAGTACGACCGACCCAATGTACTCAATAAGTAACAGGACTAAACTTGGGCTGAAAGCAGTGACGAGCTCATAAATGTACAGTCCAAATCCAATAACAATATAGATATGACAGAAAAATGACATTAATAACTTAGAGAAATCTCATAATCAGTTTGTACACAGTACAGAAATATAGACATGCTTTCAAGTTTAACAATTAAGTCTCAACTAAAATATGTCAAGTATGACCGAATAAGAGGAATGTTACATCTCTATATCTACATGTCAAATGTGCATGTCACATGCAATGCATCACATTGATAAACTCATGTACTCACACTCTCAGAGTACTCAATCTGACTGTCACAACCCTCGCTCATCAAACTCAATCACTCAAGGATGTACTGTATATGCGCTCACCGCCAGTATATCAGACTCCGGAGGGGTGGATCCCGCCTAAACGCTAATATAAAGCTAATATGGCATGTTGCGGCGTGCAACTTGATCCTATAATAATGGATAAAGCCCATAGTGTCTTCTGCAACGTGCAACCCGATCCATAATATTAATATATATAAAGCCAAGAAGACTTAATACGACGTGCAACCCGATCCACAACCTCACTTACAACACGACTTGTTTACCTTGAAAATGGTAATTACAATTAATTTTGATTTTTTGGTTCTAAAAATAAGTGATTTACTTTAATGTTAGTTGTTAGGTGATAGATTCTAAGTGTGAGTCTAGAAAATGAGATAAGATCTTGAAGACAATATATAATGCAAACCAAACGACAGTGAATCGGGGCCTCGAGCTGGCCTGGCCTGGGCCTCGAGGTTGAGCTACTGAGCTTAACCGGAGATGATCGACTAAGGACTAATACTTCGGAGGACATTGATGGTGGATCTTTATGATCAATGATGGGTAATAAATGAAGAACAATCAATAGAACACAATAAATGTAAGAAATAAAATCAAAGGAGAAACAATGGACAATGTTTAAGTTAAAGAGCAGAGAATGTTCTTTTTCTTGTATTGAATATGTCTACAAGAAATGACAAGGTTCCCATTTATATAGAGGGGGAGGGGAAATACCAACATAGTAGAGGTGCATTTATTGCAAAGATATGCGGCTGGTACAACCATTTATCACAAAGATATGCGGCTGGTACAACCATTTAATGTCACGGTACAGACTTGTACTATTGTTGTAGACCTGGTTAGCACTAACCACATGCTTTGGGAATTTTCTGCTTGTCTAACATAGCCATCGATTTGCACTGCCCCGAGGTCTGATATAAGGAACCCTCGGGGTCAAACCTCGAGCACTTCCTTGATCCTTCTAAAACCGTGCTATGGAGCGTTATAATGATCATAAAATTAGACTCTCAATTTTAGCCGTATATAGATAGTCCCCGTGTTTCTTAATATAAAAATGATAAGAAAAGGCCTTGAATTATTGCCTCTTCGATATTTCCACCATGACGTCAGCCTGTCAGAGCATTAAATGACATGACTCAAAGGCTGTGTAGAGGTCGCTATCAGCACGATCATCGAGAATCCCATGAAGCGTTATTGGTTTGATTGTTCCACTTCTCAAACATAGCCCAAACAGATTCTATAAATACCTCAATTGTTTTTCATTCGCACTTTTGCAATATCTTCAAATTCTCAGAGCTAAGTTCACCACTTTCTGCATTCATCTCTTCTCTGTGCTTGCCTCTTCATCTTCTTTCTTAAAAACTCTATTATAGTTATGGCTAAAACCTCCAAGATGGTACCTTAGAAAGAAGGTACCACTTCTTCATCACGTTCGTCTAAGGGCAAACCAAAAATACCTCCAAGTACCTAGAAATGTACCCCTAGCCACTTTGATACGGTGTCCGATTTTACCATTAAAAATCCCCCTTCTACACCGGGCCGATGCGAGCCCGTGCCTCGGTACATCAGTGTGGTAACCGACACGAAGAGTGTAAACATAGACTACCGATAGGGGGAGGCGGTGCAAGTAGAGATCCCCAAAGCTGAGGAAAGCATAGTAGAACACAAAGCTGGCTTCCTCAGCGTATACACATACCCCTTCACTCTAGGCCCCGTAGATTCTTCTTCCCCACCGATAGATCCGGTGATTCTTGACTTTTTTAGTGAGTACCAAGTGACACTTAGTCATATCTATCCTTCAATCTGGAAGATTGTTTACATGCTCAGATATTTCTCTAACCGGGTCGAGGGAATGACCTTCACCCTCGATCATTTGGTCAGATTGTATAGCCCCCGTCTCTTCTGAGCTTTAATCAAGTTTCATCCTCGATCCACCAAGACATTCTTTGCGAGCATCGATGAGGACAAAGATCGGGGATGGGTGAGCCGGTTTTTCAGAGTAAGAACCTCGGACATCATCTCTGCTATTAGGATGCCATTCCCGGAGGAATGGAACATGAAGCGTAAGTGCCCCTACCTCGAGCACATTTTGTTGCCCCTTCTTCCCCTTTTGAAATGATCTTGTTTTGATTATGTAGATATCGTTGGGTACCCCGGAATGGTTCAGAAACTTCTGGGATGGATCAAACAATTAGACTCTGCTTTTTTTTACAGAGAGCGTGTTTGGCGTGATTTGTCCAAAACACGGTCTCAGGACAAGAACCACAGTATGCTTTTGTTGTTGTTATTTCCAAGTTTCTCATGAGTATTCTTTGTGGCGGTAAGTTTAATACATCATGCCTTTGTAGGCCTCGGGAAGGCGCATCGATTAGACTGCCACCTCCTGGTGAAAAAGAAGCCTCGAAACCTGACAAGTGTAAGAAGAGGAAGAAGGAGGCCTCAATCGAGTCTCCAAAATTAAATAAAACGAAGGTCCGCAGGTCTCAGACCGACACCACAGTCTTGACGTCAGCTGCTGCGGAACTTTGTTCCGTAGGCGAAGATGATAATGGTGGTGATTGCCCTTTGGTACAAATGGTAAGATGGAGCGCTAATGCTCCACAAGCTATTGTGCGTAAGGCCGCTGAGTTGGGGGTGGCTGATATGGAAACACGTGCTATGGAGACCCTCGAAGAGGGTTTGGGCACAATCCCTGAGTTTCAAGTCAGACATGGTATAGTCTGTGCCGACAAACCCTCTGCTGGCAATTTTGGAGGGCCTAAATCCAAACTTTCTCGGGGTCGAGAAGAAAACCTTATAGAAATTAATGCCATGGATAGATTTGAGGGCCCTTCATTTTCTCCGAGGGAAATAAAGGATGCCCAGGACGGGGGCGCTGCCCGTGTAGGGGCCTCTCAGAGAGATGATGATACACTCAAGGACTACTTCATCGTTGTCGAAGAGGACACAGATCTCGACGCTCCCATCACTCTCGAGGAGGCTGAGAGGCTTCAAAAGTAGGTGATACTCTTGACATACCATTTGCGCTTCAAAATTTTACCCTTTCCTTTCTAACTCCTCCACTTTGTTGAAGGTCAAGAAATTGTATGACCAAGACTTCTCCTAGCTTCAAGATGAGCTTTCATGCCATGAGGAGGAGCGCGAAAGAGTCAAAGGCTTCTTCTGCCCGAAAGGGAGAGGAGTTGAGTGAGCTTCGGGCGAATCTGGAGGGAGTGCACCAGGAACGTACTAGCTTTGCTGAGCAGGTAACACGGCATTCATGAGTTTATTCTTTTATTCTAACAACATGATGTTCACTATCTTGATTCGCCTTTGTAGATTGGGAAAAAGAATGCCTTGGTGGAGCAACTTCAAGAAGAAGTTGCAGCCAAGGATACAGAGATCCTCGAGCTGAGGAGGAAGAATGAGGCTATAACCTCGGAGAAAGAACTTTTGTGGGGAGAGTTGGTCTTGACCCAGGATCTTCTTCGAAGTGCTCAGAAAGAGGTCGTTGCATTACTTGTGGCCAAGTCTGAGGCTTATGAAAATGCGTCTTCATACAAAAGAGATACCGCTATCGCAAACAATCGAGCCAGAGAGACACTTGAGAAAGCCGAGAAGAAGCTGGCTCGGGCCGTTGCCCACACTCATTTGCAAGCTAGGAGGTAGGCCTTCGAGGAAGCAAGCACCGAAAATGTCAATCTCTTTACCGATATTGAGAAAGCAGAGCCTTGTAAGAAGGATCAGCACCTTCAACTACTTCGGATGAGGGTTCAGGAAATGATTCAGACAGTTGTGAGGGTGAAGAGTAGACTCGCGTTGCCATCTCTGCTTCTTCTTTTCTCTCCTTTTGTATATGGATTCCTGGGGGGAGGGGCTTTGTAAAGACACCTTTTGCAAATGCATTTTTGGGAATGCAAAAAGATTCCTCTGGTTTAAGCCCTCAAATTCTGTTGTTCACTGTTTATGCAAAGTTAATCTTTAAATTTTGATGTCGGCTCTTTGGAGCCCATATTTGGAGTAACCGAGATCCTCGAGATTGGGAACCATCTCGAGGATAGGTTGATAGCTCTATAGAATCCATACTTGTAATAACATAGATCCTCGAGATTGGGCACCATCTCGAGGCTTGATCAATGTGGGGATCTTGAGCGCTGTATAGCAATGTCATTCATACGACATGATCGCAAAGTGACCATGGTAGTCCCACCGGTACACTTACCCAAAAGTGGTAATGGCATGGTCATAATTAATTGGCCTTTAGAATAGGCGATCAGTCGTCGCTTGATCGATATATGTATTTGCTTTATTCTTATTTGAGGCTTCCGCTACTTCGTGCAACTATCCCTTTTATAGAGCTGTACTTCCTTACGTGATTTCTTTTCATCATTTTAATTCAGATCTTTCGCCTAAGTCTTCATCTCCCTTCCCTTGTTTCACCATAGTTATGGCTGCTACGCCCAAATCCGTTCACCAAGAAGAAACGAGTTCCATATCTATTTGATGCCCGATCGGTGGTACACCGCCGGTATCCGGTGAGCTAACCTCGAGATGCTTTGTCTCGAGGAGGGACTTTATGTTAGAGAGACCTCCCAATGTTCAGGGCCATCAGGAACATGCGTCAAGGTTCATCTCATCAATAGGAAAGGAACAACTTGAGGCAGTTAGGAGATACTCTGAATGGGGAGAAAAGACGATATTGTAGGTACCTTCCCCGGAAGAGAGAATCACGGCTCATGTAGATGGGTTATTGAACGTATACAAGTACCCCTTTACATTGGGCCCTCTCGATAGAGTCGTTCTCAAGTATTGTAGAAGATATTAGGTTACCCTAGCACAGGTTCACCTGTCATTTTGGAGGATAGTGTTGATGATAAGGTTCTTTGCTGATAAAACCGGGTTAGAGCTCACCCTCAGCCACCTCATTAGATTGTATCAGCCCTTGCATTACCAAGGCCTGATTATTCTATGATGTCGATCGACCTGGCCCTTTGTTGCCAGTAATGTAGAAGACGGGGACTAAGAGTGGATGAGTTAATTTGTCCGAGTGCAGACTGTTGACATTATTCCCGTAGAGTTCCTTCCATTCCCTGAGGAATGGAATTTCGTACGTAAGTGGTACACTTGTGCTTTTGTCATCTTTATTCATAGTGGAGGCATACTCTGTAATGGTGTTTTCTTTCCCTTTTCACAACAATCTCGTGGTTGCCATATGAAGTCCCCGATCTGGCGGATTGGACTCAAAAACTGGCATTTTGCTTGACATACGATAAGTGTAAGTGTTGAGATTTGTCGAAGGTTAGATGGGAGGCAAAACACCACAGTGTGCACCGTATGATTCTTTTCTTTAAGGAATATTTCCCTCGGTGTTTCCTTACTTCTTTACTGTAGGTGTTTGAAAATTTTCTGAGGTCAGACCATGCCCTCTCGGGGAGGAGGGAGGATCATTGGCTTCAGGGTCGAAAAGCGATAACAAGCGCAAGGAATCCTCGGCGGGCGAGGAGACTTATGGTGAGACAGGGTCTGCCCAAAGGCAAATAGGAGATGCAACCGTTGAGGTAGATCACGCACCTATCGACCGTCGTGTAGACATAGGTGCAACAGAAGGGAGCAACCCCATATCGATGGGTCAAGCCGAGAGGCATCCCGGGGTAGCTGAGCCTACAATACTCGCTGGCCTCGGAGGAGTGGCTCCTATTTTGCCACCCTTTTCTTCTCCCATCAAAGGTACTTCGAGGGATGCAGATGTTCTGCCGCCGTCGTTTCCTCCCGCCGAAGGTACTTTGAGGGATGCAGATGTTCTACCATCGTCCTCTTCTCACGTCGAAGGTACTTCGTGGGGTGTTCGAGGACAGGGGCTGCATAAATTTAGTGGAGTCTCGAGCTATCATATCCTCGCCGGGAGCGGTTCGACTGGGGCCGATGAGGTCAGGCCAGTAGATGTACGCTCAACTTTTGAGGAGGCTCAACGGCTCTGTTCTGTTGTGAGTTCTAGTTGACTTTGTTGGTTTTTTGATTTTGCATTTGTTGATACCCAATTTTCCCTATAATATTTTTGAAATGCATATATACCTTTAAAACTACGCATTAGCATCAATTGGCATTTTCCATAATTTTTATATTTTTAAAATTAATTTATCTCAGTATTTTATTCATATAAATAATTACAAAATTGCATCACAAATGTTTTAAAAATATTTCTTGATTTAATATTACTATTTATGGTCCTATTAAGTCGAAATTATTTCATAAATTGCCAGATTTACATCTTTTGGCTACAATTGCAATAATTTTGCAATTATAACCCATGTGTACATCACTATATTATTTTACCAAAAATTAACCCGATATATTTTTAAAATATTAATAACTATTTTAAAGTATCCTCGTGCATGGAAATTATTTTTTCTCACTGTTAATTATTTTATAAGATAATTTTTTTATTCAAATACCTAGGTATTTAACAAATGGTCGTTTTATTTAAAACAAAACCCTTTTAATACCATCCCAAAATCCCCTTAATATTAAACCAAAAATTAGCCCAAAACCCCTAGGCCCAATCTAAATTTACCCGACCCAATAGCGTGGCCAATCCTGGCCGTTAATTATTTTGATCAACGGTCCAGATCTCCCCTACCATAATTAAACCCAAACGAACCCCCCGTCGACGCCCCTTTTTTCTCTGAAGCGAGATCGGGTTTACGATATTTGGGAGGACAACTCTATTCCCGTTTGGGAATTGGGTATTTGGAGGTTGAAGATTCGCCATCTAATGATTAAGTGCATTAGGAAACTAAGGGTTTTGAATTTGAAAACCAGAGTTCGGGTAAGGGCTAGAAATTATCTCGAGGGGAGGGTGTTAGGCACCCCTCAAGATCCACTAATGTGGTTCCCGGTCATGCTATAATTGTGACTTTAAATGCAAACAACAAGTAGACAAGCAAGAATTACAAACACAAAGAGGGATTTTCACATAATGGTTGCAAGGGATTACGAAAATTAAAGAAATTAAAGAAACTGAATTTGATAGAGGAAGCAGTTTTAAAATCTTGAATAAATAGTAAAAAGAGAAATTTTTACATAGTTGTTGCGAGTTAAAAGCAGTTTAAAAACTGGAGTTTGGAAAAAATAAAATAGACAAATAAGGGAAGGGGTCCTAGCTATATACATAATATGGATCACCCCACATAACACTCGGTAACCATTTCCCACCCCGTTAAGGTATTAAGCGCGAAATGGTATCGTTACCTATAGCATGCTATTACCCGTCCCAATCCTATTAGTCCCGGAGGCATTTGGGACCTCTAGTCCTATTAAGGGAGGAGTTTTGGGCTTTTTCAGAAGTTTAAAAGGTTAAAATACTAAGGCGTCAGGCAAAACACATAAAAACAGTTATGGGAGCACAAAAAAACAATTAAGGTTCAGATAAACCTCCTTTAATCACAGAAATCATGTAGTTTAGCATGTCTTACATATACTGATTAGCTCCAAATTATAGTTAACGTTAAGTGGACTAGGTCAACCCATATTTTTAGACAAGAAATCCGCATTAGGTCTGTTTGGCTGCAATTATTAAAGACTGATGCAACTACAACTTTTACCCTAAGGCTTGCCTAGGTGAAACTTATAGACATGATATCTACTGGTTTCAGAAAAATAAGTAAACAGGTTACAGAAGAGTTGCTAGTTTTAACAAAATAATACAAGTTCTGCAATTGATAACGCATTATTACTGGCAGATTACCTTAAAACGAATGAGGTAATTCAGAATTGATTGTTAGTTTCTATAGGCATGTTTTCTAGTGTTGTTAATTTTGAACACTTTTATAGGCATGGAAGAAAATGCAGAAAACCTACAACATGATACTTAGATGTTGCATTTTATTAAGAGGGCGACATCTGATTGCATTTGGTTATTAAGACCTATAAACAAGTTTGCCTAATGAGGAATGGATATGCAAGAATCAGAAAGGAGCTATAGGCATATTTTCTACATGAAGAAATCCTATAGACATGTTATATATATGAGAACATGCTGAAATTAGAAATCCTATAGACATGGTATCTATATGAGAACATGCTGAAATTGAAGAAATTCTATGGACATGGCATCTACATGTGAACATGCTGAAATTAGAAATCCTATAGACGTGGTATCTATATGAGAACATGCAGAAATGGAAGAAATCCTATGGACATGGCATCTACATGTGAACATGCTGAAATTAGAAATACTACAGACAGGTTATCTACCGCTTTTTTGCATACATGGTTACCCTCCCCTTTCTTCACTAAATCCCCTAAGTTATTACAAATTATTATAGACCAAATGAATCAGGCAGAAAAATAAAATTACATCAGAATTTTAAGCTGCATCCAAGGAACCTAATTCAGACTCGATATCTAACAATATGAGATGAACCAACTTCGGGGATCGATTTTCGAAGCCTTTCTATTATTTGGGATGTATCAAAAATCCAAGGAACTTCAAGAGTTCCATGCAGTGCTTACACCCCAAATGTTATTGCGGAACATATTAAGGTACAGTGTGGAAGTGTCAACCCACAAGTGTCCAAGTTCGGAGGGAACTCAAGGTTCCCAAAGCAAGGCTCACAAGAGGGGGGCAGGACTTAAGGACTAGGAGTAAGTGTAAGTGCAATGAGAGGGAATAAGGGATGCCAAGGCAGGCTGGTGGTCATGCCCAACAACATAGAATGCTGGCACACCCCTGACCAGCCTACTAGACAAACATTGGAGAGTCGGGACCTATTGAAGGTCAAGCCATGGCCTGGGCAGTAATTAGGATACTGTCAGGCCAAGGTTTTAACTCAGCACATAGAAGGGATTAGGGGTAGGGATTCATATGGGAATAGAAGCAAAGAAAGAAAAATACTTAGCATAAGTTACATAACATGAACAACAAACCAAACAAAAAAATGAAACTACAGAATAAACACATAGGGATGAGGCAAAAGTTTAAATGAAAAACATACCAATTTCAAAAAGAGACAAGCAAAAGAGAGCAGAAGTCTTGCAAAGAAGCCACAGTACAAACAACAAGAGAGAATACTTTGTATGTGAGTGTGAGTTCAGAAAAGACTCGAGTGTTGGTGGTGTTTGTGTCAATGAAAAAACAGGTATTTATAGTGTGAGAAACAGGCAGAAAATAAGGTAAGGGCTGTAATTCATACATAATTAAGTAATATGTTCCCATTAAAAATCAAATTAGTATCAAAGACTTCATTTAATTAAGGAATTAAATCAAACGGTAGAATGCAAGTGTTAAATAAGGAAATAAATCACGTAGGGGCTGAACATGTCAAATAAGGAAAATATTTTCAACACAGTACGAGTACATAATAGGTAATAGAGGTTAGGTTCATTAGACCTTAATTAAGGAATGTTCTGTAAGAATCCCATTCTAGTGTAATTAAGGTAATGAGATCAAATCAACTTAAGTAAGTATTTTCAACAAGTCCAAGACACATGGGAAATCAATACAATAAGGAAAGAATTAATTACAAGAGTGCAATCAGAATTACATAAAGAGATTTGAAATTAGTCCACAATCAAAGGTTATTTTGAGAGGGAAATTTAACATATAAAGAGTGCATAAACATTAAGCATGCGAGGGTGGATTTAAGACAAAGAAGAGCGTCATGCAATCAAAAATCAGTGAGTAGAGGTCTATAGGAACATGGTAGTCATCTCAGAGAAGAAGGAATATCAGATAGCAAGCAAAAGATCAAGTAAAAAGGGTCCTTTAGCAAGAGGTCAGAATCGTATGAAGATACAATATTAACACAAAGATTTTGAGACTCAGTAGAGGAAACGACTTCAGGAACTCAAATAGGTTCGAAGAGACTAGGGCTTTGAACCCAAGCAAGTTCATAGATGAGAAACAAACAAATCACGTAACAAATAGCCTTAAAAACTCGGATGAACCCCAAATTATAGGGATTTTACTACCAATCAAATGTAAAGATGAAAGCAAGTAAATCAAGCAGAAATAACAATTAAATAAGTGCAGAAATCATAAAGGAACACGTACTTCCCAGTAGAAGAAACTCATGAAAAACATAATAAAAGATCAATCATGCAAAATACAGTACAAGAACTCATAAGAACAAGGTAGAAGAAACACTGTAGAAGAAACACATAAGGATCATAGAAGAAACATATAAGAATCGCAATAGAGCATGTTAAAAAAATCAAAGAAACCCTAAATCGGGGAAGATGAAAAGGTTTAAAAGCAAGTTTTGAAAGAAACTTTTGAGAAAACGTTTGAGACCTTAAGATAAACACAGATCTAGGACAGATATTAAAGAAATCAGAAGAACCTCAAAAGGTTAGGGTTTCAGAAGAAACCTAGAAGTGAGAAAGGCCTGGAAAACTCATGGATCTAAGCCGGAGAAGTTAGACTCAGGCTCGAATGACCATGACACGCCAGAGCGAGGCCGGAGATGGTCGAAATCTTTGAATCTGTGAAGGTCTAAGTGAAGACCTTTGAGGTTTGGCTTCGAACCTTCGAGTAACATTCATGCAAGAGCCGGAGGAGGTGAGTATAGGTTGTCCATAGCCTGAGAAGCCATGGACTCCGGTGAATTTAGGGCGGAGATGGTTGAATGCGGCTAGGGTTTGGGGTGGAGTTGAGAGAGAACTGAGAGATGAGAGAATCTTAAGGCGGCCAACAGAAGGAAATGGGGGAATTAGGGTTGGGTAATGAAATTTAAAAAGAAAAGGGGTAATCCGGACAATTGATTAAAACCATCAACGACCTGGATTAAAAGTGATTAGGGTGGGTCGGTTCAAATATTCTGTTGGGTTAAGTTAATTGGGTTTAAAATTGGGCTAATTTAGGGGTCCAATGTGGCTACAACTGAAATAAAATATGGATAGCACTTAAATGACCATTTTTCCCTTTTTATTTTATAAAAATAGTAAGAATGATTTAAAAAACCAATTAAAAGGACTTAAGTAATTAATAATGTATAAATACTAATCTAAAAAAATATACTAGAAATGATCTTATAATTGTAAAATGCTATTAATCATAATATAGACTATGATTGCAATTTTATGCAATTTTAGTTTAAAATATCAAATAAATTTGTAAAAAAATGCAAAAAATACCTTTATTATATTTTAGTGTAAATATGATAATGGAAATAAATTATTCACAAAAAATGGTAGTTTTAAGAATAATTACGGGATTTTGTACTACTAAAATAGACATTAAATCGAGTTTACGAATCATAGAAAATTAAGGAAAAATACCAAAACTCTTGGCATGCTTATGTATGCATACACATACTGTTTTGAGTATATAAAATATATAGGAAAAAATTGGGTATCAACAACTGCCCCTCTTTAATCGAGAATGATGAAAGAGCTGTCGGGTAAAGATATGATGACCATTTTTGACCGAGAGAGACGGCTTACAAAAGGTTTTGACCAAGCTCTGGTTTCTAAGCTGCCTACATATCCTTGGTTTTACAGGAATCATGTCATATGTAGTTTAGGATACATCGACGGAGTATGCCGATGGAGGTTTTCGAATAGACGGGCGCAATATTTATGTTGGGAAGGGTGGTCAGGGACTGATGGGTTGCGAGAACCGGGGCGAGATCGCTCCTGCTATAATGGCCGTTGCCAGCTGATGCACCTTCAATTGAGTAATACAAGCATATCGTGCGAAATTTTAAACGTGATGCAAGTTCCCATTGGACCATGAATGTTGTCTTTGGACAGTTAATATGACATCCTCAGACCATGACGTGCTGGGCCATGAAGCGCATAATAACGTATTCGCAGGCAATGAAATGACATTCTCGGGCTATGATAATGGTGCCTCCGAACCACGATGCCTTTGAATAATGAGGTGCAGAATATAAAGCGGGGTCCTCGGGCCATGGCATGGCGTTCTCGGGCTATGAAGATAGTGCCTCCAAACAATGACGCTCATGGATGGTTTGATGGTATTTCAGCCCATGAAATGCAAGATTTGACGGTATTTCAGCCCATAAAATGCTAGATTTGGCGGTATTTCAGCCGATGTGAAGGATAAGTCCAAATGGCCACATTTCAACCGACATAAATTTAAATAAAGCTGGCGATGTTTCAACCGATGTAGAAAATATAAATGGCGATATTTCAGCCGACAGAAATTTAAATAAAGTTAGCGATGTTTTAGCCGATGAAAAGATTTAAGTAAATTGGGCGATATTTCAGCCGATGAAAAGTTTTAAGTAAAGTTGGCGATCTTTCAGCCATGCAGATGGAGGTAGAGCTTAACCTCAGAAGGCAGAATGGTAGCCTTATACAATGCAGAGAAATGCAGGATGGAGACAGTGCTTAGTCTCGGAAGGCAGAAAGGTAGCCTTATGCAATGTAGAGAAAAATGCAGATGGAGACAATGCTTAGTCTCGGAAGGCAAAAAGGTAGCCTTATGCGATGCAGAGAAAAATGCTGATGGAGACCGTGCTTAACCTCGGAAGGTAGAATGGTAGCCTTATGCAATGTAGAGAAATACAGGATGGAGACAGTGCTTAGTCTCGAAAGGCAGAAAGGTAGTCTTATGAAATGAAGAGAAAAATGAAGATGGAGACAATGCTTAGTCTCGGAAGGCAGAGAAGTAGCCTTATGCAATGCCAAAAATGCATGATGGAGGTAGAGCTTAACCTCGGAAGGCAGAAAGGTAGCCTTATGCAATGCAAGAAATGCAGGATAGAGGTAGTGCTTAACCTCAGAAGGCAGAAAAGTAGGCTTATGCAATGCAGAGGAAAATGCAGATGGAGACAATGCTTAGTCTCGGAAGGCAGAAAAGTAGCCTTATTCAATGCAAGAAATAAAGGTTAGGAGTAACCAAATTTCTTAGCTGAGAGATGATAGCTGATAGCTGATTGCATCATTGTGGCTGCTGGGGATGTCGTGTGCGCATAACACTTGTAAATAGGCGATGATTCTGAGAGTTGTATTCCTGATAAAGCATGAGTATGTAATCGTATCTGATGACTTTATGTCTGGGGTGCCTGCATTCAAATAAAAATCGTGAGTTTTGTAAAGGGGGAAGGGCTAGTTCGTCTTCCCATTGACCTATCTTGTCCTACTCGGCTCTTGCTTTCATTGGGGTAGCGTCGCTAAATAAAGGAAATTTGATAGTAGCCATGCATGACTTAGCAAAATAATAAAAATATGATGTAAATACATAATAGGTAAAATGGTTTTAGATGAACCGATGACTACGACACGGTTCAAGATATTGCAACCTCTTTTGCTCCGGAATTTTGAGGGTCCTCCTCAAAATTCTACCCCAGTTTACAGGGCTGGTGCTTCTGACAGCTACGCGTGATGATTGGCGAAGATCAACTTCGGAATTTTGAGGGTCCTCCTCAAAATTGTGCTCCATTTTCCAGTAATGAGGGATAGAAAATTTTATTGAATTGTGACCGAACCCATAAGACTGCCTACGTATCCCCTCTTAAACGGGAATCAGGTCAGGCGTAGTTCAAATTACACAATAAAGGAATCATAATGGTTACACATAGTATCGCTTTACTGCATCTTAATTGATCGGCTTTGGCCAGACTTCTCCATCCATTTCTGCGAGTACGAGGGCTCCCCCGGTTAGAACCAGGTGAACCATGTACGGACCTTGCCAGTTAGGAGAAAACTTTCCTTTGGCTTCGTCTTGGTGCGGAAAAATCTTCTTCAGTACTAACTGCCCCAGCGCGAATTGTCTTGGCTTGACTCTCTTGTTGAAGGCTCTGGTCATTCTGTTCTGATAAAGCTGACCATGATAAACTGCATTCAGTCTTTTCCCGTCTATAAGGGCTAGCTGCTTGTAGCGACTTTTACCCATTATGCATCTTCAAGCTCTACTTCCCGCATAATTCTCAAGGAGGGAATCTCTACTTCAGTTGGGATGACTACCTCGGTACTGTAAACCAGCACATAAGGACTTGCCCCAGTTGATGTGCAGACTACGGTACGGTATCCCAATAGAGCAAATGATAGCTTCTCATACCACTGCTTGTGTTTTTCTATCATTTTCCTCAGTATATTCTTAATGTTCTTATTGGCTACTTCTACAGTTCCATTCATCTGGGGTCTGTAGGCTGTAGAATTCTTGTGCTTAATCTTAAATGTCTCACATATTGCTTTCATCAGATCGCTGTTGAGGTTGGAACCATTGTCAGTGATGATTGACTTTGGGACGCCGAACCGGCAAATGATACGGTCGCGAACAAAGTCTGCCACAACCTTCTTGGTTACCGCCTTATATGATGCTTTTTTAACCTATTTGGTGAAGTAATCAATTGCCACTAGAATGAACCTGTGCCCGTTTGATGCAGCAGTCTCGATAGGTCCGATGACATCCATTCCCCAAGCGGCGAATGACCATGGTCAGCTTGTTGCATTGAGCTCGTTAGGGGGTACCTTTATCATGTCGACATGGATATGGCAATGATGGCATTTCTGAAAATACTTGATGCAGTCTGTCTCCATAGTCATCCAGAAATAACCAGCTCGGAGTATTTTCTTGGCTAAGACGAAACCATTCATGTGCGGGCCACATGTCCCTGCATGAACCTCTTCCAACAACCTGGATGCTTCCTTTTCCTCGACAGACCTTAGTAATCCCAAATCGGGAGTCCTCATGTATAGGATTCGACCGATGTGGAAGAAGTGATTGGATAACCTCCGCAGTGTGCGCTTTTGTGTAGTATTTGCAAGTTCTGGATACTTTCCCGTTGATAGATATTTCTTAATGTCATGGAACCATGGTTTTCTATCCGCTTCTTCCTCGACGTGAGCACAGTAAGCAGGTTGATCCTTGATTTTTATCGGGATATGATCAATGAAGTTCTTATCTGGATGTTGAATCATGGATGACAGAGTGGCCAATGCATCAGCGAACTCATTATGAACTCTAGGGACATGCCGGAATTCTGTCTTTGTACACCTCTTCCTTTACTCCTGTACATGATGCAAGTATGGGAGTATTTTGGAATTCTTGGTTGCCCATTCTTCTCGAACCTGATGTATGAGCAAGTCTGAATCCCCGATCACTAGTAACTCCTGAACGTTCATATCCATGGCCAGCTTGAGCCCTAAGATGCAGGCTTCATACTCAGCCATGTTGTTGGTGCATGGGAACCTGAGTTTGGCGGACACCGGATAATGTTGGCCTTTTTTTGATTCTAGGACTGCTCCTATGCCAATGCCTTTAAAGTTTGCCGCTCCGTCGAAAAACATTCTCTAGCCATCATAGGATTGTGTAATGTCTTCTCCTATGAAAGAAACCTCCTTATCGGGAAAATACGTCTTTAGAGGCTCGTATTCTCCGCCCACGGGGTTTTCAGCAAGATGATCAGCTAGTGCTTGTCCTTTGATCGCTTTCTGAGTCAGGTAGACAATATCAAACTCACTCAATAGAATTTTCCATTTGGCCAACTTGCCCATGGGCATGGGCTTCTGGAAGATTTACTTCAGCAGATCCATCCTTGATATGAGATAAGTGGTATAGGCACAGAAATAATGCCTCAACTTATGAGCTACCCAAGTCAGAGCACAACAGGTGCGTTCTAGCAGGGAATACCGGGCCTCGTACGGGGTAAACTTCCTGCTGAGATAGTAGATGGCTTGCTCCTTTCTCCCCATTTTATCATGTTGTCTCAAAACACAACCAAATACTCCATCCAATACTGCAAGGCAGAGCAATATCGGTCTACCTTGTTCGGGAGGAACCAGAACTGGCGGCGTTGACAGGTATTCCATGATTCTGTCGAAGGCTTTCTGACAATCATCTGTCCATTTGGTGGCGGCATCCTTTTTCAACATCTTAAAGATTGGTTCACAAATGACAGTGGACTGATCTATGAACCGGCTGATGTAATTGAGTCTCCCCAATAAACTCATAACCTCTTTCTTGTTCTTTGGAGGTGGTAATTCTTGAATGACCTTGACCTTTGACGGATGGAGTTATATTCCCCGCCGATTTACGATGAACCCAAGCAATTTTCCGGCTGTAGCCCCGAAAGCGCACTTGGCGGGATTCAATTTTGGGTTATACCTTCTCAATCTGTTGAAGAACTTTCTTAAATCTTCCATGTGGTCAGTGGCTTTCTTGGATTTGATGATGACATCATCTACATACACCTCTATCTCTTTGTGTATCATGTCATGGAAAATAGTAGTCATGGCCCTCCTGTAAGTGGCCCCAACATTCTTTAATCCAAAAGACATTATCTTGTAACAATACATCCCCCACGGCGTAATGAAAGTTGTTTTCTCCGCGTCTTCTTCGTCCATCCATATCTGATGATACCCAGCAAAACAATCGATAAATGACTGCAACTCGTGCTTGGCACAGTTTTCAATCAGGATATGTATGTTCGATAAGGGGAAGTCATCTTTCAGACTGGCCCGGTTGAGGTCCCGGTAGTCGACACAGACTCTGACCTTCCCGTCCTTCTTTGGCACTGGCACAATATTGGCTAACCATGTTAGATATTCCACTACCCTGAGGACCTTGGCTTTGACTTGTTTGGTAACTTCTTACTTGATTTTCAGACTCATGTTTGGCTTAAACTTTCTGAGCTTCTACTTTACCGGCGGACACGACGGATCCGTTGGCAGTTTGTGAGCCAGGATAAATGTACTAATACCGGTCATATCATCTTATGACCAGGCAAATATGTCCTCGTATCCTTTTAAGAACTCCCTGTACTCTTCCTTTTATGATGGTGACAAGTGAACAATGATGCACGTTTCCTTGACATTCTCTGTATTCCCCAAGCTGAAAACCTCTGTTTCGTCCAAGTTAGACTTAGGTCTGTTCTCAAAATCCTCAATCTCTTTAACGACCTCTTCTAGTATCTCATGCTCTTCTAAGTCTATGTCCGTTTTTTGCGTTATCTCGTCACATGTCACATTCATCGGTTAATCAAGATAATTAATAGTAATGTTGTGTAAAGTAAAGTAAATGGCAGAGAAAAGAAATAATAAGAGCGAGATTTATATAAAAATAGAAATGCTTCGATAAATGCTAAAAATTGTTTTGAACATCAGAGCTCTTTTAAAAAATTTAAAGATAATATTGATAGGGAAATCAACTAATGAAAAAGTAAACGATAATGCATAATGCTTTGTTCAGCCTTGCTACCCCGAAGCTCTCCGGGCCCTGGTGGTTCTGATGGACCAATTGTTGAGACGCTCTCCTCGGTTCACTGCCTATATGGAAGGGCCTTTCACCCCTTCCTCCTCGAGAATGGCGTGACAGTCCATATTGACATCTTCCAAGAATAGGTTCTTCATTACTGCTAATACTTCATCTTCCTCTGACCCATATATGATGTCGGCCAGCTGGAAAGTCTATTCCAAGCGGGGTATTGGGTGCTCCAGCGGATAGTAAGGGCCGCGCCATGGTGGCGACCAGTTCCTGAATTCCTGCCAAGTATATCCATACCCTAACCCGAAAGTGGTGCCATGCTTCTTCAGTTTGATAGGCTTGGTGATTCCCTGAAGGTTCTTGCCGAGCCCTTTGCCAGGTTCATACCCGCTCCAATTCAGTATACTTTCTATCTTGTTATCCCACCATTTGTCTTTATCCACGGCGTTGACTCGCTCAATGCGGTGGTAAGTTTCTCCTCCTAGCTTCCTTCTCCCTTCGATTGTTGGGATGGTTTGGCAACTGTATATGGGGTTACTCCCGTCACCATGAATAATCACCTCTTGGTGATTCCACTCGAACTTCACTGCCTGGTGCAGGGTTGATGCTACAGCTCCGGCGGCGTGGATCCATGGTCATCCCAGCAGTAAGTTGTAGGATGCTGGGATGTATATTACTTGAAAATCAACATTGAACCAAGTTGGCCCCATTTTTAGACATAAACTGATCTCCCCAATAATAGATCTTTGGGAACCATCGAAAGCTTTGATGTTGATAGCCCCATCCTTGATTTCATGTAGACTCTTCCCCAATGTTCTGAGGATCACCAATGGACAAATGTTGAGGCTGGATCCTCTGTCAATCAAAGTCCTGGTGATGAAATAGTCTTCACATTGCATAGTGATGTGCAACGCTTTGTTGTGTCCTAAACCTTCAGGGGGCAACTCATCCTCGTGGAAAGTGATCTTATGGCTCTCCAATATATGCCCGACCATATTTTCCATCTCTCCTCCAGTTATATTGCTGGGTACATATGCCTCGCTCAGTATCTTCATTAGGACGTCCTTGTGTGCCTCGGAGCTCTATAGCAGAGCTAGAATGGAGATCTGCACTGGTGTTTTATTTAATTGACCAACAACTGAGTATTCTTTCGCCTGTATCTTCCGCCAGAGATCATCAGGTCCAGTTTCAATAGGCCGTCCAGAGGCCTCCTTACTTGATTCAACTAAGTGCTCCGGAGTATAAATTCTGCCAATCCTGGTCTTACCCTGTGTTGCGATTGCTTCTCCAGACTTAGTTTTTCCCTTCCTTCTTGCCTCGGCGGTGTAATCCCAAAGAATGGCCTGTGTCTGGAATGGCGTTACGGCTAACATCGCTACAGGAATGGGCACTCTCATTTTGGGTGGCAACACAGCAACTTCAAATGGTACCTTTGGTGACCCAAACTCCACCTCAATCAGCTCTGCGATCCTTTTGGATGACGGTGTTTCAAACTCGAGAGGCACAGACATGTTTACTTCAGCATCCTAGAGGGCTGGATCTGGACTACAATTAGATTCAATATGACGGTTGGTTTCGTGGGCTCATCACCTTCGACAATTAATCCAATTGACCCCTTGGGGTCCCAATTATCTTCTACCTCGATCATGTACACACCACCACCCTTATGATCAGGCAGAGGATTGTTTCAAACATTAGGAGCAGGTTCTTTGTCCACGATGATTTTGTTGTCAATTAGAGCTTGGATTTTGTCTTTTAGAGATCGGCACTCATCAATGGTATGCCTTTTGATGCTGGAATGGTATGCACATGTTTTATTTGGATTGACCCACTGAGAAGGAGTTTCTGGAGTTATGGCAGGGATTGGGGTGACGTAACCGACTACATTGAGTCTTTCATATAATTGGTCGATTGGCTCGGCGATGGTGGTGTATTACTTGGGAGGTCTACAGTCCAAGTTAGGGCATGGCCTGGGGAAGTTTTGGCGGGCAAGAGGTGATTGGTAGTAAGTATTATAGGCTTGGTAGATGGGTGCAGGTTGGGAATATTTTGGTGAAGTAGGTTGGTATGCGGGGGATGGAGATGGTTGGTAAGCGTGTGATGGAATTTGGTAAGAGGGTGGAGGTGCTTGGTAATTGGGAATAGGCTGGTATGTGAATGGGGGTACTGTGTAGGCTTGGTATTTTACTGGAGACTTAGTTCTTTGTGCGACCATTACGGCACTCACGTCCTTTTTCTTGGATGTGCCACTAGATTGTAGGGCTTTGTTGGTGGCTTGCAGTGCCTCAGAATTAGTGACCATACCGCTCCTAATGCCTTCCTCAATTCTTTCTCCTAGCTTGAAGATATCAGAGAATTTTTGGCCCTCTATCAACATTAACCTCTCATAATACTGCGGATCCTAAGCTCGGACGAAAAATCGGTTTATTTGTTCTTTCTCTAAGGCCGGCCTGACCTTAGCAGCCTCAGATCTCCATCAAGTAACATACTCGCGGAATGTCTCAGTGGGTTTCTTTTTCAGATTCTGGATGTAGAAGATATCCGGTGCATTTTCTGTATTGAACCTGAACCTGTCCATGAAATCGAATGCCATTCCAACCCAACTTGTCCGCCTCTTGGGATTTTGGCTAATGTACCAAGATAGCGCATCACCCTTCAAACTTCTCATGAAGAGTTTCATACGTATCTTCTCATCTCTTCCTACGCCGACTAGTTTATCACAATATGTCTTCAGATGGACTCTAGGATCCATCGAGGCATCAAACATTTCGAACTTGGGAGGTTTGTACCCCTCGGAAAGTTCAAAAGTTCAAAGTCTGACTGAATGCAAAGATCCTCATAATTCAGCCCTTTAATGCCTTTGATTCCTTCAACGCCCTGGACTCGGCTAGTCAATTTCTTGAGCTCGGCTACCAGGTTCTTGATGAGAGAGTCTTTGTCATCAGACTCTGGTGTGTTTTTAATGGGTGTCACACCTCCTTTTTTCCGATATAGGCTTTTACTACATCCCGAGAAGGGATATAGTAATAAAAGAGTTTTTCCAATTTAAGGACAATCGAAACGGGATTCATTTTTTATTTAAGATTCAGAGTCGCCACTTGGGAGATTTTTGGTGTCCCAAGTCACCGGTTTGAATCCCGAATCGAGGAAGGGTTTGACTCTGTTTAACAGTCGCGAACCAGAAATTCGGGTAAAGAATTCTGTTAACCCGGAAGTAGGTGTTAGGCACTCCCGAATTCCGTGGTTCTAGCATAGTCGCTCAACAGTTATAGTTGGCTAAAATTAATTTTTATACATGTTATCCTATTTGTGCAATTTTAGAATGAATTACCTCTTTTTGTCAAATTAATTTATTTTTTGAGAAAGTGAACGTCGTTTAAAGACATGTTTTCGGATCATGTCACATGAAATGCACCCGGATCCTTGACATATTCACATTCGACATTTTCAGATTTGGATTTGGGTTGCATGAAATGCACACCCATATTAGGAAAGTAATATTATTAAAAATCGCACCTAAAACGGCTAACGTGTTGTTATGTTTTGGGAAGGCCGTGAAATTCGCTAAACGGCCTATCCCGAATACTAAGTATTTTTGTAAGTAATTAATGAGGGCCTCAAAATTGTATATTTTGATTTGGCGAGGCTCGTCCCATTTTATTTTAGTAAAGGCCAAGCATAGAGCAACTATGTTTTTCTGTTCTTTCGTCTCTAAAGGTCAATTTATTCATGAGTATAAATTCGAACTCCCAATTCAAGTCCGAACTCAAACAAAAGGAATAC
>MU774978.1:4096-16478 GCA_026770625.1 Nicotiana glauca
AGGCGAAGTAGTATTTAAATAATTACAAAAAATAACAAAATTTTAAACCTGATTGCATATGATCATTAACCATGATCACATGATAAAAAAAGATAAATTTTATTTTTAATTTAAATTCGAATTTTAGAACTTTATCAATAAATTTGAAATTATCTTTTAATTCGAATTCCATATATATATATATATATATATATATATATATATATATATATATATATATATATGTGTTTGTATTTAACTAAAATAGTCAAATATAAAATAAAGTTACCATATACTATTGATATTTATTAGCTTGCCATTTGACATAACCATAATATCAATTATATATGGTAACTTTCTTACTTTAATATATATATAGATAAAGAATCACTACCGTCTACCAAAGTTGAAAAAGAAGCACAAACAAAAACAGAGCTTAAGCATGAGGCAAATGTGGCATTTCTATTAAATTTAAATTAATGAATATTTACATAATAGGAGTAGTATATATTTTGATAAATGTCGTTATTACTTAAGTTAGGGGTGTCAATGTTTCGGTTCAGCCGATTATTTTGTAAATTTTGTACCATATCAATTTTTCGACTATTCTATTATATATAATTAAAATTGGACTTTTCGAAACCGTCCCAATTATATCGGTTTCTCTTCGGTATCGGTACGGTTCGGTTAATTTTCGATATTATTTTTAAATATAATATAAAAATCACTAGTAAAAGTAGAATGCAATAACATGCATATTTTTATAGGACTTAGCAAAAATCTCTAGATATTTTTACATTTTAAAGGGTGATGAATTAAGAAAATATAAAAAATCTAGAGTATAGATTCATCAACTACTCTACAACAGCGTAAAAGAAACTAAACAAATTAATATAAAGAAAATATACATCACACGAGTGGAAGGATATTAATCAAGTTGGGATTGAGACTCAAGAATAAAGTTTATAGAAGATTAAATATTCAAAAAAAATTAAAATCATACGAGAGAAAACATAATCAATATACTGTAGTTTGGTACTCATAACGCTACAATACCTTGTGTCTTGCTAGGAAAAAATTTAATTTTAATGGGAGTAGCATAATAGGTTTGGAAATTATGTTTTGTGATTATTACTTGTTGGCTTGTAATTGTTTTCATAATTCCAAGACTCAAGGAAAATTTAATATTTTATTATATTTGAATTTATTATATTAATATATTTTTTACATGTAAATTTATTCGGTACGGTTCGGTATTTTTTTGGTTTATTTTCAAAAAATAAAAAACCTATCCTAATTATCGGTACGGTTATAGAATTATATAAAAACCTACAATTTTATTTAAAGAAACTAAAATCGGTTCGGAAAGGTACAGTTCGGTCGATTTTTAAATATTCATTGACATCCCTAACTTAAGTGGAGTTAATAAACAGTTTACATTAATTTTGTTAATTAATTTAACCATAATAAATCAACTACAGTTTTGTTTCTTGTAAACATTCAATATCCATAAATTTGTTTCCAACTTGGCATGTCATAACCATTTCAACCAATCAACAGGGTCAAGACCCGATCCATATATTATCACTCCCGAAATCCGACCCAATTGTGTTATCATCATCTTTCTCCTTCTCCCATTCACATCCTTTTCTTTTTCAGAATCCAAGTATTGCAGTTTTGCTCAAATTTCTGAAGGGAATGTTCTGAAATTTTCTTCTCATTTAGGTTAAAGATTTAAACTTTTCCTATTTTGGTGCTCGGATTTCAACTATTTTATAACCCCACGTCTTCTTTTGTATGAAGCAAAATTGTGAGTCTCAAATAAAGTGGGATCTTGATTGATTTTAGATCCTACATTATCCAAAGAAGTGAGTTTTTTGGGGTATATTGATTGTGTGTGGTGAGATATTGAGCTAAAAAAGGATAACAAAAAATACAAGCATGAGATTTGAATAGTGATTTTATGCGCAGAGAATTGTTGGGGGGTGGGGGGTTGGTCATAAATAATAATGGGGTTAAAAGGGACAGCTTTAGGGGAGAGTCGTGTAGAGAAACTGAAGAATTGTACAGTATATAGGTCTAGAATGAAGCTATGGATTATAAGGGTAACTACATCTGTGCTGTTGTGGATTTGTTTGGTGCAATTGACTATATTGGGAGAGAATTGGGGTCCTAGGGTTTTAAAAGGCTGGCCCTCATGTTTTTCTCACGAATCCACTGCACTATTGGTGGTTAAATCGTCCCCTGCGGTTCTTGCTAAGGTTCTTCCACCAAAGAGTGAGTATCCTTTTGACTCTCTGTGTGTGTGTGTGTTTTCATGTCCATGTATTCAGCATTGTTGACTTGTTTTCCCCTTACATTCCAATAAGGCTGGAGGCCGAACCTAGTTACTTTTGTTCAAATAGTGTATTTGTGTTAAGATATTCATTAAGTATGTATAAAAATTAAATTTGGAATCCAGTTACTAGCACTTGAAGTCATTGTTCTAAAATGCAGAACTCTTAAAGTTGAAATCTTGGCATCGCCTTTGCGTTCGATAACTAAGAGATCATGTTGCATATTGTGTCATAGAGATAGTTATTGATGAGTATAGCTAAATGCCATTTATGCATATTTTAGTTGGAGGATTTGTTATAGAAGGAATTTTACCTATCACAACGTTATTTGTAGTATTGTGCTAACTATAATTGGAATACTTTTAAAGTATGCTGATCCATTTATTGAGTATTTGGCTTGGGAATATTATTGAAATCATACACTAAATCGTCAAATTCAGGTTAATCAAACTTTCTGGTTACCCTAATTTAAGAATAAAATTGTTTTGCATGTCTTTCAGCGGTTATCTGTTTCCTGACCTACAATACTGGAAGTTCCGCCCGTTGAATTTAGAACTAATGACTTCACATCTGAACAATTTGTCAGACTGACGGATGTCATGATTTATTTTGTGAATTTCAGGGGTTTACAGGAACAATGGTTACCTCATGGTTTCATGCAATGGTGGGCTTAATCAAATGCGGTCAGCGGTTAGTAGCTTGTTTTAGATCAATCAGTTCACTACCACATACAAATGTAATTAATTTGGATGACCATCGTAAATATGACTGGTATGGATGATTATGTCACTTGTTTTTCCTTTTGTTCTTTGTCTATTCTTGATGCAGATATGTGATATGGTTGCTATAGCAAGATATTTGAATGTGACTCTTATTGTTCCTGAGCTAGATAAAACCTCCTTTTGGGCTGATCCGAGGTGCGTCCACTCAATTATCTTGATTTTTGTCTTTCAAATTACTGAATTCTTCTTTAGTATGAAATGATGATGACTGGTATTAACAACATTCTTTGTTTGCAGTGAATTTCAAGACATATTTGATATTGATCATTTTATAACATCCTTGAGAGATGAAGTTCGAATACTGAAGGAGCTACCTCCAAGACTGAAGAGGAGAGTAGAGTTAGGAACGATTCATACCATGGCTCCTATTAGTTGGTCCGACATTTCCTACTACCATAATCAGGTTTGTGGTTTATTGCTAAATAAATGGTACTTTGTTATCGTTCTTAACTCTCACATCCTTTTTCCAGTTTAATGATGGTCGTTTTCTGAATACAGATTCTTCCCTTAATTCGGAAGCATAAAGTAGTTCATTTGAACAGGACTGATGCTCGGCTTGCCAATAATGGACAACCTATGGAAATTCAAAAGCTACGATGCCGAGTTAATTTTGGTGCGTTGAAATTCACCCCACAAATAGAAGAGCTGGGTAGAAAGGTTATCAGACTACTCAGAGAAGAGGGTCCTTTTATGGTTCTGCACCTAAGATACGAAATGGATATGTTAGCTTTCTCTGGGTGTACTCAGGGATGCAACAAGGGGGAGGTTGAAGAGTTGACTAGAATGAGGTGAAGTTAAATCCTCGTATTCTTTGGTGGCTTTAACCATCCTTAGTTCTATGGCTGATTAATTTTTACCTTTCTCCAGATATGCTTATCCGTGGTGGAAAGAAAAAATTATAAATTCAGATTTGAAAAGAAGAGATGGTCTCTGTCCTTTGACTCCTGAGGAAACTGCTCTTACTTTAAGGGCATTGGACATTGATTCTAGTATCCAAGTTTACATTGCTGCCGGAGAGATTTATGGTGGAGAAAGGAGAATGGCTAATCTTGCAGCAGCTTATCCAAATCTGGTAAGTTGGAAAGTTCTAGTTAGTTTTTAAGCTTCTGAATACGTTGACTGAATCTGCAGACTCACCATTCACATGGGATTTCATTTCTAACAGGTAAGGAAGGAGACACTACTAGAGCCTTCTGAGTTGAGGTTCTTTCAAAATCACTCCTCCCAGATGGCAGCATTAGATTATCTCGTTTCTCTGGAGAGCGATATCTTTGTTCCTACTTATGATGGAAACATGGCTAAAGTTGTCGAAGGACATCGCAGGTATTCTTTTTTAATAGATCATAGTAGTTGCATAATAAAAGGGCAACTTCATATTCCAAATAGTAGTAAATCATTTATCAGGGATGCACATTACACGTGGGGTTTAGTTGGTTTACTGGTTTATGTACAACCTTGATTTTATCTGAATGTCCTCTATTCTATATAGATATCTTGGATACAAGAAAACTATCTTGTTGCACAGAAGACTTCTGGTGGATTTAATAGACCAATATAATGGTGGATCATTGACATGGGATGAGTTTTCTATCGCTGTTAAGGAAGCTCATGCTGAACGTATGGGCAACCCTACGAAGAGATTAGTCATTCCAGACAGACCTAAAGAGGAAGATTATTTTTACTCCAACCCATGGGAGTGCTTAGAACCATCTTATGAGGGAGACGCTAAGCAACATTTAAATCATGGTTGGTGGTAACATTCGGGTTAGGAAAAGATACTTCCGCGCACTTGTATGACATATTTGGAGGAAATACCTATACAACACTCGAAAAATTTGAGCTCGATTTTGCTTCTGAGGAGGCTGTTGAAGTAAAGGAGGTGTTGCAATCCAAATCCTGAGAAGAACTCGGAAGCATTTGAAAGGGTTATATATAAATGTTTTTTTTCCAGAAACCCAATAATCGAATACATGTATAGAAACTGTCCTGCCATTGTAGGGATATACATTGTCAATGGCAGCATATACAGAGGGGGTAGTACAACATAGATTTGTTTTGCAGGAACTTTTGGATTTGCTCAAATTTGAAGTTCCATTTAGGCTCCTATATTGCCTCTCCATTTTTTTGTTCTTTTACGTTTACCTTTTTATATTTTTTTTTCAAACATTTTTCTAGACGTTCTGTTCTCAACAAGATTGACTCTTAAGGAGATTGTAGTTTATTTGCTCCAGTATACATAATCATATTCATTTTGTTTTGATTCGTTCGGTTTCCAGCACAGAACCTAAAATATAATTCCCTATACGTTGAGTGCGGGGCAATACAACAATAATAACATACCCAGTATATTATCACAAGTGGAGTTTGGGGAGGGTAGTGTGTATGTAGGATTTACCTCTGCCTTGTACAAGTAAAAGAGACTGTTTTTGAGAGACCCTTGGCTCGTGTAAGCGCAGTAAAAGTGCTGGACATTGTATTACTATATAACCCCTCCCCCAAAGGAAAAAAAAAAGAGAAACAATGTTTGTGAATGATTAAAAACGTTAGTGATTTCTCACCTTTGTCATTGTTTCGGTAAAAGAGTTATCTTATACATATGCCGAGAATATCAGATGAAAGAATTATTTAATACATGTGTTGGTAAGAGATGTATAGAGATAAATTAATTATTAAGCAATGTCGACAGAAGATAACAAATACCCGATAAATTAAGTAGATACATGCAAGAAGATCAAAGAGTATCCTTATATTAAAAAAAAGAAATAAAAGGTAAGACATGTTGTAAATGATTATGTAATGGGAAATGTGGATATATTCCACAAAGCATATGTTATATTGGTGGTGGTTTGTATAATTTGATTGGTAACCTGGGAGTATGGCAGTGGAGATATTTTGTTAATGTCAAACATTTTGTTTTTTGCATCCTCACAATTCTATTCGTCCTTAAATATACAAAACTTTATGCTTTAGACATATTCCTTTGGTTTTTGATAGATTATTAACTATTTCTCGGTGTTTTAGTTTATGGCTGAAATTAGTTGTCATTAAACTCATTAACCATTGATTTTAATAAAAACACTTTACAGTACACTTGCATTAAACATATCAAATAAGGTTATACAAGGAAAAATAAAGAAAGAAAACAAAAGGGAACCATAAATAAAGATGTTTATCTTTTGTTTTGCTTTTCTGATATTGTCGTCAAATCTTAAAGAAAACTAATATAATCGTCCTAATAAGAAGCCATTAGTGTGATAGGATTAGGTGGTGTGCATAATCATTATCATTATTATGATTAATAATTCACATGTAGGTCGGGTGATACCTTAATTTTCTTGAAGAAAAATAAAAATTGAATTTGGCATTCATATAAAAAAGAATTAGGCACATAATTTTCATATTAATTTACTATGTGAGAGGTCACTAATGGTTAAACACTAAAGCAAAGCCATTTTCAGCACTTAATCTCCACTAAATTAATCTGTTTTTAGCAATTATTCCTCCTAACACCAGTGCTTTAGTGCGTCCTTGTTGAAAGAGTCATTATTTGCTTAATTTCCAACTTTAGTTCAGATATTATTGCTCCATTATTCACTGGCAGTGGCTCTATTCAACCAATTTTCAAATGCCAAAAGAATTAGAAAGAAAAGTTTTTAAGTCCTCAATCCTCCCCTAGTTTCAATTCTCCAACTTTTTTCATACGACGACTAAATGCAATAACTACAACAAATCAATCCCAAATAAGTTGGGTCAGCTACATAAATTCTTTATTGTTCAGGCCGCTTCTTTTTATCTAATCTCATTCTGATATTATAATTTATTAGTTTCACTAACACTAGGAATTCTTTACATATTATGTTAGTATTAAGTGTCTAACAAAACTAAAGAAACTTAAGAACATGTTGACCTAAAATAATTATATTAACATGAGTAAATCTTAATCCTAAGTAGTAATTGATATGGTTCGAATCAAACAAAATAAAATTAAAAATTGGAAAACGACGATAAAAGAAGTAACGGTCTAGATGGGCTCATTCAATTTTACGAATTATTGGGATCTTGCTTGGCATTTCGATGTTAGAATCCAAGATAGGCAATCCCAAGAAATTGCTGCTTATGATATAGTAGTACTATTAACAGATGGTAATTATTAATAGTGTTATTCTTATCAATAAGTGAAGGATCCAAGAAATAAAAGCAACCTCGAGGTAGGAATCTTAGTAAAAAATTCAATTCTCCTCTTAGTTTTAAGTACATTCTAGTCTTTTACAATCTGACTATTTCTACCTATCAATCAATACAAGTATGACTATAGGTTCTAATTACACCTTTAGGGCTCGTTTGGTACGGGACAAGAGATAATTAGAGCATGTTTGCCAAGCTTCTGGCAGGCCAAAAGTATTTTTCCCTCAAAAAAATATTTTCTCCGGTTTACAATAAGTGACCACTTTACTTTTTCATTTTGGTTCAAAATAAGTGTCCAATTAGGTAATCAAGAAAAAAATCAATTTGTTTTTACTCATTTACCCTTATGTGCATATCCCTAAAAAGTTTTCTCACTCCTCACTATAACTATGTGATCAATAATTAATAAGGGTAGTTTAGTTATACTAGGTACTTTTTGTATAGGATTTAGCATTTTCTTAATGGATGTTCTAAAAGGAAACTGGTCACTTATTGTGAATCGGAGGGAGTACTTTTTAAAAAATTTGAGTTATTTAGCCAATACACAAAAGTACTTTTTGCCAGCAGCAGAAGCAGTTTTTCTGCTTTTTGGAAGAAGTAGGAACTTCTATCTTCTTCCAAGAAGCAAAAGCAGAAGTAGAAAATTAATTTATTCAAGACAAAACTATCCCATAAATTTATATTTTTCAAATTATCCTTTACTAATATTTTTTCTTTTTATTTTTGTTTCTAGTTTTTACCATCTTATTAAAATTAAAAATATCACATATATGAATCATATTGTAACTTTTCAAAATTTTATTGACTTTACTTGTTTTTGATCTTTTGTGTAATGTCCTGTAACTTTCTAAATTATCTTCTTCTTCTTTCACACTAAAGCAAATTATTTACACCTTCTTCGGATTATCAATTTTCTTCCTACAAATAATTATTTATAATTTCTTCTACCCTATGCTATTAGTTCCCGAATTTTTAAAACAATTATTTGTGAAAATGACCTATAAATAGGTAATAATTTACAATTGCATTGCATAATATATCTATATATTATATTAAAAGAAGAAAAAAATGCATCCATATTTAGTCAAGTGGCAGCCACACAATCGGCCACTTGGTATTTTAGGACAAAGTTAGTAAGGTTATGTAATACTAATTAGTTTCCTTTTGAATTTAATTTTTTAAAATAAATAAATTATACATTATGTGTTGTTAATAATTAGTTACTCTTTTTGAGTTAGAATAAATAAATTATCTATATATTATATTAAAAGAAGAAGAAAATGCATCTATATTTAGTCAAGTGACAACCACGCAATCGGCCACTTGTCATTTTAGGACAAAGGTAGTAAGGTTAGGTAATAATTAATTTCTTTTTGAATTTATTTTTTTTAAAATAAATAAATTATATATTATGTGTTGTTAATAATTAGTTACTCTTTTTGAATTAGAATTTAAACATACTTAACTATTTCTTTTATGATTTTTTTTATATATTTAAAAATATTTTTATTTTACGGTCAATGTCATCGTTCAAGTTTGACACTCAAAATCATCGAGTTACAACTACCATGGGCTATACAGAATTTCATCTGACAACATTCTTTTACCGATAAAGAATTCAACTATTTACTTTCTCTTGGCGATGTGCGGGCTCGGTGGAGTGGTAAGAATGTTGCATGCGGCCTTGCCTTTATTAGAGGATATTACTCGTTGCTGTATCGTTTATGCATGCATCAGGGTGAGTCCTAGTTTATCTAATCTTGCTTTCATTGGAGAATATCATGCGTGGTTGTATAGTTTATGTATGCATTGGGTCGAGCCTGTCTATCTAGTCCCTTTATTGCACTTCCTGGAGAGACTGTTTATGGGATGGGCGATGAACTTATTGCTTGGGCCTTTGAGCACCTTGGGGCTCGATTTATTTTAATGAAGTTCAGTCGTAACTCGTAGTAACTAGTCGGCCGAAATGGCGTAGCGTCGCCATGGTGAGCATACGAGCAATCTTTCCGTGCTCATGTTGGGAGATTGTACGTTCCATGGGCTCATCGCTCAGTCCCAGGCTATGGAGATTGTTTCTTAATGACGTCGGCTATCACACCTTCTTTTTTCTACCCCGAGAGGGTATATAGGGGAGTTTTTTCAATTTAAGTGACAATCGAAATGGGATTATTTATTAAATTCTGAGTCGCCACTTGGGATATTTTATGATGTCCCAAGTCACCGGTTTAAAATCCCGAATCGAGAAAGATGACTCTTATTTACGGTCTGAGAACACATAAATTCGGGTAAAAAATTTTATTAACCCAGGAGAAGGTGTTAGGCACTCTCGAGTTTCGTAATTTTAGCACAGTCGCTTTAATCATACCTGGCTTAATTAAATTATTTAATTACTCATTATAGAACCTATGTACATTTTTACCTTTTACCGTTTTTTAATTTGAAACAAATCACGCGTACGTATATTCATTTATTTGGTTATTCAATATTACAGAATTATCTTAAAGCTAGTCATGCATACGTATACTCATCTTGTTTGGCGCGTTAAGAATCATGTCACCCGTACGTGTCCACAATTAATCACGTTTTATTATTATTAAAAAAATTTGGCCGAAGTTGCGCGAACACATAACTCGATTTATTTTGAAAATCATAATTATGTCATGCGAACGTGTACACAATCACGATGATAAATTTAAAACGCATCTAAAGCATTTCTATGAGTGTTCATTGTTCTTCCTAAACTTTGAGGTTGGTGTGATGCCGAATTTATGAATAAGATATTATTGGGGAGCAAATAGACTAGCTAACATAATCTATTATTTGTGACGACCTGACCCGTCGTCTCATGTGTTATTGCTTAGTTTCCCCCATTTCATGCTTCTTCATGTTTCTTTGTCGGTATGTGGTGTGTTAGAGTTGATTTGGATTGATTATGATAAGAAATGAGACACTTAGTCTCTTTAAGGAAGGCTTAAGTCGGAAAAGTTAACCGGACGTTGACTTATCAGTTATAGGGCTCGTATGTAATTTTCGGTGTTTCGGTTAGCTTCGGGGGATGATTTGTGACTTAGGAGCGTGATCGGAACTGATTTTGGAGGTCCAGTGTAGAATTAGGCTTGAATTTGCGAAGTTAGTATTTTGGCAAAATCCGGTTGATATGTGAGATTTTGATCCGAGGGCCGGAATGGAATTTCGAGAGTTGCAGTAGCTCCGTGTGGCGACCCGATCCGTAGTCTCATGTGTTACTGCTCCATTTTCTCCATTTATTGCTTCTTCACGTTTCGTTATCGGTATGTTGTGTGTGAGAGTTGATTTGGATTGGTTTTGATAAGAAATGAGACACTTAGTCTCTTTAAGAAAGGCTTAAGTTGGAAAAGTCAACCAGACGTTGACTTATGAGTTAGAGGGCTCGGATGTAATTTTCGGTAATTCGGTTAGCTTTGGGAGGTGATTTGTGACTTAGGAGTGTGATCGGAATTGATTTTGGAGGTCCGGTGTAGAATTAGGCTTGAATTGGCGAAGTTAGAATTTTGGCGAATTTCGGTTGATATGTGAGATTTTGATCCGAGGGTCGGAATGGAATTCCGAGAGTTGCAGTAGCTCCATTAGATAATTTTGGATATGTGTGCAGAATTTCACGTCATTCGAACGTCGTTTGATTGGGTTTTTGATCAAAAGCGTGTTTCGGAAGTTCTTGGAAAACTTAGGCTTCGATTTGATGAAATACGATGGTTTTGGTGTTAGTTGAGGTGTTTTGATAATTGGAGCAAGTTTGAATAATATTTTAAGATGTGTTGGTACTTTTGGTTGAGGTCCCGGGGGCCTCGGGTGAGTTTCGGATGGTCTATCGGGAAGTTTTTGGACTTGAAGAGCTGCAGAAAAATGCAGCAGCTGTAGCAGAGGATTTTGGTCAATGCGATCGCGTAGGTATGACCGCGATCGCATAGAAGGATTTTTGGGTGCCTGAGTTTTGCTCTTCGCGTTCGCAGCATGGGGCTCGCGTTCGCATAGTTCTGAGAAGTTGTGCTCTCTGCGTTCGCATGAGTTTGGCCGCGTTCGCATAGGCCATGTTGAGACCGTGGGATTTTGTTCATTGCGATCGCATGGCTTGGGCCGCGATCGCATAGAAGGAAGTACTGTAGCGGACAGAAGGGTTTTAAATATTTCATCCGCGAGTTTAAGTCATTTTTCCACCATTGTTGAGAATTTTGAGAGCTTTTTGGGAGTAAATGAAGCGGGTTTCGAAGAGGATTGATTAGAGGTAAGATCTTTGAACTTAAAACTCGATTATATTGTGAATTTGGACTAGAAATTCATGGAAATTAAGCCTAAAAATGAAGAAACTAGGGCTTGAGTTTTGATATTTCAAATTGGGATTTGATGGGTCATTTGAGCTCGGATTTGGGAGTTCTTGGTATGCACGGACTCGTGGCGAGACGAGGAATCTGGTAATATAAGTTTTGTAATTTTTCGAGAAGTGAGCCCGGGGCTCGAGTTTTGCTAGTTTCGAGATTCTTGATATTTTTCGATTGTTTTCGAGTGGGTGTTGTTCCCTTAGCATATTGTAATGTATTCGCTTTGATTTTGGTTAGATTCGACGCGTGTGGAGGCCAATTTGAGGGGCAAGGGCATCGCGAGCGAGGAATTTCACCGGTTCGAGGTGAGTAATATTTGTAAATGATATCCTGAGGGTTTGAAACCCCGGATTTACACATCATAGTGCTATATTGAGGTGATTTGCACGGCAGATATGAGCGTGGGGTAGAGAGCCATTTGGGATTGTGACTTGGTCCATCCCGGTTGTTGATTTTACTGCGTATTTGACTGAAATTACTTGTTATCATCATAATTTGAGCTGATTGCCATGTTTGGGGCCTTGTGCCGACTTGTAAAATCATTCGGGGATTGATATTACTATTTTAGCATATCTTGCATATCATTTGGTTTCAGTCCAAGGTTTTAAATACTGTTTTGCAAATTCAGCCATGCTTCTATGTTTTGGAAACTTAAATGACATTTTAAATTTATTTCGGGCTGAAAACTTCTATTTTGTAAATGCCCAAGGGGCTTACTATATTATTTTCTGGACTGATTATAAAG
>MU774980.1:3791-22105 GCA_026770625.1 Nicotiana glauca
ATTGGTTATTTCTTTCTTTTATGAATGAATAGCAGCACCTAATTTAGAAAATTTGTTGTGTATGTCTATTTTCTTAGTACAATAATATGAGATTTCTGTTATAAAGAGCCCGGTAAAAGTTTTTAACTTAGCAAATAGATCATGCCTTTTCTAAAAACTTCTAAAATAAGCAAGTTGTCTGTCACAAGTTTAACTAAAAATAATAGAAGTTAATAGATAATTATAATTTTTTTCCTTTTTTAAATCTTTTTTATTAAAGATAATCCACTCTATTTTGTGTTTATATTTTACTCTTTCTTCAAGGACATAATTTCAGATGGGATCAAATTGTAATTTTTAGCTAATAATTTTGAGACGGTAGTCAATCGAGAATTTACCCACTTTATAAATGTTATAACTTTGTAACTCATAGCATCTCATCTATTTGAATTACACCGATGAATAATTTGTGAATAAACTCTATTATTGGAACGGCGCGAACCTTAAGTTAGCTAATAAAAACTTTTGCTATATTTTATTTTGGTGCACTTAACATATTTGATTCCTTTTTCTTTGTGCCAGAGGGGATTAAAAATGAACTACTTATGATATGTCTGGAAATGGAGCACACCATGATAGTACACGTGAACAATATCTCATCATGATCAATTACATTTTTTGTCTAAAAATTTTTACTAGCAGAAGAGGAGAAAAAGAGACGCACCATGATGGAAATAATATTGACACTATCTGTGTCCCTCTTCCTTAATTTCTGTTGAGCTAATGGAGTACTTGGCTAATAAGCCTAAGCACAAATAGTTATAGTTAGTCATTTGCCTTGTATAGTCATTTATTTAATTTGCATTGTATAGTCAGGTTTAGCTGTTAGGCAGTTAGGCTATTTCTGTAAAGTGCTATTTTTGTAAAGTGCTAAAAGCCCAGATATAAATACTGGGATAACACATTGTAAGGTGGGTTTTTTTATTCATTTTTCGTTTGCAGACATACAATGAAATACATGCTTTCTCTCTCAAAACCCTAGACGAGATTTCACATTTCTCTCTCAAATTACAATATTTTCATGGTATCAGAGCACCGATTCTAGTGTGCCTTGAGCTTCCGATCCGTTCGATTCTACCCCAGTCCTTTTTGGTTGAGTTTTGATCTTCGACAGTTCGAAAATCGAAGGTTTTTATTTTCAAGGGAACGATCTTCTGTCGATTTGGAGTTTGAGATCAACGCTAGGGTTATTTCCGACGTTTTTGATTGAAGGTTGAAGAGTTCGAGTTACTTAGCAATTGCAGTTAAGATTCGTCAATTGAAGCTAGGGTTAGATACTATTTGAAGGTCGTTCTTCTCCGGTAGCGAAGAAGCTGGGTAAATTCGCTCTTATTTTTGCTTTTAAGACTGTTTGTGAGTTCATCCTCTGCACTTTGTGAATTTATCGATACTTTGTGATAGACATGGGTTCTACTAGTAACGATGTTCCTTTTTCCCCTGATCCTTCAAGTCCGTTGTTTGTGCATTCATCTGACATTCCTGGAATTTCATTAGTTCCTGCTCCTTTTTCGGGTACTGGGTTTGGGGGTTGGAGGAGAAAAATGATAGTTGCTTTGTCTGCTAAAAATAAAATAGCTTTTGTTGATGGTACGTGTCCTAGACCTGCTATTGATGGGGCTGAACGAAAGCTATGGGATAGGTGCAACAATATGGTAATTCAAGGTTGACAGCCTCCTTATCCCCTGAGATAGCTGAGAGTGTTCAATACTCTGAAACAACTCAAAGTATCTGGGCTCAGTTACAAACTAGGTATGGAACTGCGAATAGGACCAAAATATTTGAGTTAAAAAGAGAGCTTGCTTTTACTTCCCAAGGTGCTTTAGATATAGCCTCATATTTCAATAGATTGAAGAGGTTATGGGATGAATTGGAAGTCATATGCACCAATCACGGTCAAAAGTGTGTTTGTGCTGCAAAGCCTGGTATTTTGCAAGAGGATGAGGAGAATAAATTATTTCAATTTCTCATGGGGTTGAATGAGACATATATGGGGGTGAGGAGTAACCTTCTTATGATGCAACCTCCCCCTAGCCTTGACAGTGCTTATAATATACTTCTTCAAGATGAAAAACAAAGACAAGTTCAATCAAACTCTCAGTTCAACCCTGACTCCATGTCATTTAATGTCAGTACACAAAATAGGCCTGCTTTTGGTTCTAGTTTCAATCCCAGCAATACTGTCAATTCCACTCCTTTCAAACCATATGCACTAAGAGTTAATTTTGATCAGAATAGAGCTGCACCTCTATTTTGTAAGTACTGCAAGAAATCTGGTCATCTGATTGACAAGTGTTTTAAACTACATAGGTATCCCCAAAGTCCAAAATTTAACAAAGGTAAAAAGACTGCAGCTCATATGTCCACTGCAGTTCACAGTAACTCTGAGGGCAATGTTCTTGAATCTATTGGGTCTTTGGATAAGGAAGAGAATCCTGCTACTGTTGCTTCCAATGCTGCTAGTCAGGGATCTATAATCCCAGGCCTGAGCCAGCAGCAATATGATCAATTTATCAACCTTTTACAACAGTCTCATATGGGGGGTGCTTCCAATCCTCAAGCCAATCTCATGTGCTCTGCTAATTTTGCTGGTACTTTATTAATTGAAAGCCCAGTTTCTAATTCTAAACTTTGTTTGTTAACTGAAATTCACTCTGTTACCTGGATAATAGATTCAGGTGCTGTCACACCTTCTTTTTATGCACCTACCCCGAGGGATAATGTATAAGTGAGTTTTTTTATTTTAAAGTGACATTATTCGAAATGGGATTATTTATTTATTTCAGAGTCGCCACTTGGGATAGTTTATTTGGTGTCCCAATTCACCGATTTATTTTGAATCCCAAATCGAGGAAATTTTTGACTTTCCAAATGAAGTCTGCGAACCAGAAATTCTAAGTAAGGAATTCTGTTGACCCGAGGGAAGGTGTTAGGCACCCCCGGATCCCGTGGTTCTAGCGCGGTCGCTTAAACTGTTATAAATGGCTTACTATCTGATTTTAATACATGTTATCCTATAGTGCAACTATTTACCGCTTTATTATTATTATTATTATTATTTTTTAATAAGAATTGCGACGTCATGAAAACACATCTCGAATCACGTCACAGCAATGTACCCGTGGCTATTGGCATATTTCGACATCGTCGAGATTTGGATTTGGGTCACATAAATGTGCACCCGAGTTTAAGAAAATAAATTATCAAAAGGCGCGCCTAAAGATGCCATCGCATTATTATTTTGGGAAATGCCATGAAATTCGCTAAACGGCTCGTCCCGATATCTAAGGATTTTAGTATGCACTTATGAGGGCCCCGCAGTTTGTGTGTTTTATTTGGCGAGGCTCATCTCATTTTTTATTTAAAGGCCGATCCTAAAGTGACTACATTTTTTCTATTAAGTTCGTCGCTAAAAAACGAGAGAAGAAAAAGATCTTAATTAATTTACATGCTCAAGAATTGTTAAAGTCGGGTTCCGAACACAGTTTGTTAAATCAGAATATAAACGTGCATATGGGTAGTCCGTTTGCAAATCAAGGGCCCAGGTCCAATGCATGCAGTATTAAACGAGACTTGGGCCATCTTACTCCAATATTGGACCTAGTTAATTTATTCCTCTACACATATTCACAGTTTTGCAATGCAGAAATGTAAGCTGATAGTATCTAATTAAACAAACTACTACAGGTTTTAGAAAAGCAATCAGTTGGAATGAGGTAACTTAGAGGTCTAGTTTTAATCCTAAATTCAATCCATTGAATGCTGAAATCAGATTGCCATGGTAATTAAAATGGCATGCTGGCCCGGATTCTATTTGACATGCCTTTGAACATATACTACTTAATGACTGAGCAAAAATAATAGAACATTATTGACCACATCACTATAAAAACTGTCCAGTTATACAAAGTGGCCGAAATTTTTATAACAATAGTATATAGAATGACCTAAGTACAATCAGTAAAAAGAAACTAAATCAAATTTATAACTTCAACTCTTCATATATATATTCATGCTCACCGATGATCCTAACACTTTTAAAGCTGGAATCTACAACAATTAACCATTATAGTTACAGAATCATCTTCATGTTAATGACATAGATAACTAGATAGACTTCAACAAATCTAAGTAGCTCATAGGTTCAGTACAAGTTTGCGATCATATAACCAACAGTTTAAAGTTCCTCTAGTTTAACTACAAGCAGGTTTCAAGCGTTCAAATTAATGCTAAGGTATTTTTAAAAATCTACAACTACAGGCTAAACTAATAGTGGAATACAGAGGCAGATTCATGTGTTAATAAGGCTTCTTCATTTGATTTCATCATTATGCAAATACATTGAGCAACTTCAAAGCATTAGATGCACCTGGATAATAAAAATAGAAGAATGAGGAAGAGTAGTCAGCCGCAACAATAACAACACAGCAACAACAACAATAGATAACCAGCGGCCAAAAGAGAAACCAATACAACACCAGAAGAAGCAGAGTACAACCCAGGAACAACTCAGAAAAACCAATTGATACTCAAGAATACCAACAGCAAAACAACAGGCAAGACAAGCTTGGCTAAGAGATACAATGAAGACTAGACTCTCCAAATTTTCAACTCTTAATTCTGACCTCTTTTTTTATTTCAAAAAGCCAACCCTGAACTCTGCTTATTAGTTTTCCTCAAATATTTTTAACTTTGTAACTCCCAGATTTTCAGAGTATTTTTCTTAGTCCTCTCCCTCCAGAAAGTATTCCCTTTCTATATATCCTCTCCAGCTCTATTTTCTCCTGATATTTGGGCAACTAGTGGACCATTAACTAACTTGTTTTAGGCCTTAAAATCAGAAATATTGTCTCCACTACTAGTTGTCTATTGACTTATTAAATCCCACTTAGAATTGTCCCTATTCAGTCCACTAATAGACTTTAAATATTCAGCAGCCTTTAGTCAATAATTCAAGTGATTTAAATCCCCAAAACACCCCTTAAACTATTGAAATCTACTGCCCTAATCCCCTATAATCTGTACCCTATCAGCTATAACCAAGAAAGCCTAACAGAATCAATTACCAATTCAAACAAAAAACTCAGTTTAAACCAAATATTATTAGAATAAAACCAATGATTCAGGGGAACACTCATTGAATTACTGAGGATTGGTTTCCGCAGATGCAGGGATTAAACCAACTATATTGGAAACAAAATCACAATTCACCTTAGACAAAATGTATGAACATTAAAAATATACTGGACGGACTGAGAACAAAACTGAAACAACATGCATCACAATTAACTGAGTCTAAAAACAAACCGAATTCATATGACGAACAACAAAGAGCAAGGAACCAAACAATACACAAAATGACACCATTTGAACCAAATACCAAACAATTACAGGAGTAATCATGGCTTTATACCAGGCCTTATTGACACTGACTTTTAAGATCAAACTAAAGAACAAACATATTCAGCAGCCTATAAGATATACTACCAAATTAAGGATGAAAATTGGACCAGAACTAAAAAGAAAGAAAGAAGAAATACCTCAGAATTTAGACCTAACTCCAATCTGTTTTAATCGACTTCTCGACTCGAATTCTTTGAGGTCAAATGGACTTTAATCAAGTGTTCTCGACTAAAGTTGATTAAAACCTCAAATTTTCCCTAATCTCAAACATGTTCAGTTTTTGGCACCTCTAGGGTTCTAAGATTCGACCAATTCCGGCTTGATTCGAAGGAAACTAGGGGTGGTTTGGGAATGAGGGAGGTCGAATGGTCAAAGGGTGTTACTTGGGGGAGGTTTGGGGTTGGCACCGCCAGTGGGGTCTTGTGGCGGCGGCTAGGGTTCTTGGATCAAAATCAACATTCGACGAATTCCGGGTTGATTCGAGGGGAACTAGTGGTGTTCTAGTGGTGAGGGAGTCCCAGGGGTCAAAGGGTTTAAGTTTGGTGGCTATTGGATGAGTTGGGGTTTCTGGCTGACCTTCGATTGATTATTCGAAGGGACTGGTTGGGATTCGATGGAAACTGGTGTGGGGGTTGGGACGGGGAGGTCATGGGGGTTCGATGGTGTAAAGATGAGGGTCATTGGACCATCGGAACCGCCGTGAGGCAATTTCCAGTGGGTGGTTGATGGTGGTCTACGGCGGCGTTACAGGGGGACTCGTTTGAGTCTCTGAGAGAGACGATGGGTGGGGTTTGGCTATAGGGGGTGGGGTTTGTTGAAAGAATATATACTACCTGGGGGATTTGATCCAGGCCGTTGGATCAATTAAGATCGACGGCTTGGATCAAAATACTTAACGAAATGGGGTCGTTTGGGTAGGCCTGAGACCGGATCGGTCTCTGATGAAATGGGTCGGGGCTGGGCAACGGGTGATGAGGGATAGTCTTGACCGTTCGATCAATTGAAGTGAACGGCCTGGATTAGTGCTCCTAAAACGACATCGTTTCGGTATTGATGAGGCTGGGCTGAACCGTTGATTGAATTGAGATCAACGACCCAGATTCTGCACATCAAAATGGCGTCGTTCAAATGGTCTTGGAGACGGATCAAATTGGACCGGGTGAGGCATGTGTTTTGGGCCTGGATTTGGTTAAATCTGGACAGCCCAGTCCGATTTTTCTCTTCATTTCATTTCTTTCTTTCTCTAATTAATAAGACCAAAATTATAACTTAAATGATAAAATCAAAAATTAATTAAAATACTAATTAATTCCTAACAATAATTACCGCACAATAGTAAACACCAATAAAAAGTAAGCTCACACAATTTAGACATTAAATGCCAAAAAATGCAAAATATATTATTTTTTAATTTTTCGTTTTTGTAAAGCACACTTAATTACTCACAATTATAGAATTAAATTCCAAATGCAAAAATGCAACATATTTTTGTACTTTCATTAATTTAAACAAATAGACATGCACATACAATGCAAACAATAAAACACAAAAATTACACAAAAATTATTTTTATTTTTGAATTTTTTGGGAGTAATTCTCATATAGGGCAAAAATCACGTGCTCACAGTTGCCCCTCTTTGTCCGGAAACATGAAGAGTTTTCGTGCAAAGATAAAGTGAGCGGATACAAGCGATTTTTGCCCGTTTGAGTACTCCGTGTGAAGCATTTTTGAAAGATTTGACCGAACCTTTGCTTCAAAAGGTCTCCTACATATCCCTGGCTAAAAGGGAATCAGGTCAATGTAGTTCGAGAAGTTTCGGTAGCTGGGACTACCGTGAAACTGTGGTTTCACTGTTATTGCTGTTGCTGCTGCTGCTGCTACTGCTTACTGACCTCCTTATTACACCAAAAGAGAAATCAAAGCTAAGCTAGCTGTGCCTATCAACTATGAGTTACAAGATTCCTATCAATGATTCTCTTGAAACTTGATCTCGAGTCTTAGCTGATTTTGCTGTGGACTTCGATCTGAATCTTGATGCTCGCAAGTTGTAGGTGCTTGTTTCTTTCTGTAGCATTGAGCAAAATAGGATTGGCGGAGCTTGTGACTTCAATCAGATTTCGAGCAATATGCACCCTTGCTTGCTTCATATTTGCGTTCCTTTCTTTTTGTTCTTTTCTTCTTTTCTTGATTCTGGATTGGGACTCCTTCCATTGGTCATCTCGCACCTTGTGTCTTGAGATTGACCTGTTTAAGATAGCAAAACAAACAAAAGAATGAAATTTTCTGCCCCAGCTTTCACTAGGAAAATTTCGTGAGTTAGTTGTGACACCTGTCCAAAGATTAAATCAAGATTGTGTATCCTTGTGAATGGATCCAGGTTGTGCTGGGAAATAGCCGAGGTTATGCCGGAAAGGTCCGCAGGTTATGCCGTGATAGTCATCGGGTTATGCCGGAAAAGGTCCACTGGTTATGCCAGGAAAGTCCACGGGTCGTGCGGGGAGAGGTCCACGGGTTATGCCGGGAAGGTCATCGGGTTATGCCGGAAAAGTCATCGGGTTATGCCAGAAAAGTCATCGGGTTATGCCGGGAAGGTCATCGGGTTATGCCAGAAAATATCCACGGGTTATGCCGGGAAGGTCCACGGGTTATGCCGGGAAGGTCATTGGGTTATGCCGGAAAAGATCCACGGGTTATTCCGAGAAGGTCCATGGGTTATGCCGGGAAGGTTATCGGGTTATGCCGGAAAAGATCCACGGGTTATGCCGGAAAAGATCCACGGGTTATGCCGGGAAGGTCATCAAGTTATGTCAGAAAAGATCCACGGGTTATGCCGGGAAGGTCCACGGATTATGCCGGGAAAGTCATCAGGTTATGCCGGAAAAGGTCCACGGGTTATGCCGGAAAAGTCATCGGGTTATGCCGGAAAAGGTCCACGGGTTATGCCGGGAAGGTCATCGGGTTATGCCGGAAAAGATCCACGGGTTATGCCGGGAAGGTCCACGGGTTATACCGGGAAAGTCATCGGGTTATGCCGGAAAAGGTCCACGGGTTATGCTAGAAAAGTCATCGGGTTATGCCGGAAAAGTCATCGGGTTATGCCGGAAAAGTCATCGGGTTATGCCGGAAAAGGTCCACGGGTTATGCCAGGAAGGTCAATAGGTTATGCCAGAAAAGGTCCACGGGTTATGCCGGGAAGGTCATCGGGTTATGCCGGAAAGGTCCACGGGTTATGTCGGGAAGGTCATCGGGTTATGCCCGGAAGTCATCGGGTTATGCCGGAAAAGGTCCACGGGTTATGCCAGAAAAGGTCCACGGGTTATGCCGGGAAGGTCATCGGGTTATGCCGGGAAAGTCATCGGGTAATGCCGAAAAAGGTCCACGGGTTATGCCGGGAAAGGTCCACGGGTTATGCCGGGAAGGTCATTGGGTTATGCCGGAAAGGTCCACAGGTTATGTCGGGATTTGAAATGAAAAGGCTCCTTGGGTTATGCCAGGGATATCTACGGGTTATGCCGGGATTTCGGAAAGAAAAAGCTCCTTGGGTTATGCCAGGGAGATCCACGGGTTATGCCGGGATTTTGGAAAAAAGCTCCTTGGGTTATTCTAGGGATATCTACGGGTTATGCCGGGATTTCGGAAAGAAAAAGCTCCTTGGGTTATGCCAGGGAGATCCACGGGTTATGCCGGGATTTTGGAAAAAAGCTCCTTGGGTTATGCTAGGGATATCTACGGGTTATGCCGGGATTTTGGAAAGAAGCTCCTTGGGTTATGCCAGGGATATCTTTGGGTTATGCCAGGATTTTGGAAAGAAAAGGCTCCTTGGGTTATGCCAGGGAGATTCACGGGTTATGCCGGGATTTTTTAAGGATTGGGACCCTATGCTATCGTGGTTTTCCTTTGGGATTTTTGTTTTTATTTCTTTTATTCTTTCTTTTCTTTGGTTTTTCTCTTTATATGTTTTCCTTTTATTTACCAGAATACATGAAAGAGTGTTGAGGAAACTTCCCTTTTGGTCGTTTTTCCTGTCGCAAAGCTGTTTCTGCATTTGCGCATTTCATTTCTTTTTGGGTTGCACCTGCATCTTGCATGGTTGCTTTGAACAAGACCTGTTTTCAACAAAGAACAATTTGTCAGTTGAAATGGTGTTTGGTTTTGTGGCCTTGATCATTCCCATCGCTTGATCCCGACCCTATCTCTGTTGAGAAATTTGCTGCTTGTTGGCCTTGAGAGTGAATCTCTTTTCACACTGACCGGGTTCAGCCTTAGGATTTCGGGATAACTCGCCCGGGTGGGCACTGGTTTTTTCCACCTCATTCCGCTCTTGAGACATTTGCCTTTGACTTTCTTTCTTTTAAAATGTATTTACCTTGGAAGCAATCAACCACCATGGTCAGTCGGGATTGGACTGACGCACCACTGAGGCTGGATATTTTCTTTAGCTTTCGCCAGGCGGAGCCCAATAGAACCAATCATGCCACCTTTCTTTGTAGTAATTCCGGAATCAGTGTTAAACCGAAAGGGATTCAAGGAAGAAATATACAAAAGGCAAGCGAGTGAGTTTAAAGAGAAGCGTCCCTTTCGGGGGAAAAAAAGGACTTATCTAGGGTGTATGCTAGCTTCAAATGAACATGACATACTTTTTGGACTGGACGCCCGACCCACACAAACTTTCCAGCTTCTCGTGAGCTCATTGATATGCATTTCGAAACCAGGGAACCTTGACAGGACCTTTGACGATGAGATATCCTCTTTTCGACCGATAGCGCCCTTTTCGGGTTTTTGCCAATCGACCTCTCTGATTTCTCTCCTCACCGTCGCTTGATAGTGCTCTTTGCGAGTTTTCACTAAGCGGACTCTCTCATTTTCAGTTTCTCGACTCCTGTCGCCTTATGGTGCCCGAAGGTTTTCACCGATAAGACTCTCTCATTTTATTTCTCTCAGTTTGGATTGTATCAGATTCCAACGACAACGTTTTCCACTTCCCTGCCTTTGCTAATTGATTGGAAGGACTTGGACCAGGTCTTTGGGGTAAAAAGGATTTTGGGCGGAACTACAACTTTGGAACCATTCCGACGGTTTCATGGCCGAACCATTATATCATCTGCCCCAGTTTCAATTTTGGGGGAAATTGGGATTTTTGTTTTGGTGCGACTGAACCTCAAGGAGAGGCTGCCTATGTATCCTTTCGGAATCAAGTCAAACGTAGTTCAGACAATAATTTTTGCTTTTGTTTTTCTTTTCTTTGTCTTTTTTTTTTCTTTTTTTTCTTTCTTTTTGTACTTCCGGGTTCCAAAGAGGGTAATCAAAGAAATAGAATTGGCTCAAAGGGTTTACGAAGGATTGATAGTGTTTGGGGTAGCGGGAAGGAGAGCCTTCATCATCTCAATTGAACAAAGTCATCACCATAGAAGATCTAGACATAGTACCTTTTTATTGCATCCGCATTCACAGTTGCTTCAGGATCATTTCCTTCAATATCACCTAGATATAACGCTCCTCTCGGCAATATCTTCTTGATGATGTATGGACCTTTCCAATTAGGAGCAAATTTTCCTTTTGCTTCCTGGTGATGAGGGAGAATGCGCCTTAACACCAATTGTCCCACTTCAAATTTCCTGGGTCGTACTTTCTTGTTATAGGCGCGGGCCATTATTTGTTGGTACAAATCCCCGTGGCAAACTGCAGCCATCCATTTTTCATCAATTAAGGTCAACTGTTCCAACCGAGTTTTAACCCATTCACTATCTTCAACCTCTGCTTCAATAATTGTCCGAAGCGAAGGGATTTCTACCTCTGCCGGTATCACAACTTCTGTTCCATAAACCAACAAGTATGGGGTGGCTGCTACCGATGTGCACACCATGGTGCGATATCCCAGTAGGGCAAAAGGCAACTGTTCATGCCACTGTCTGGAACTCTGGATGTTTTTTCTCAAAATCTTCTTGATGTTCTTGTTTGCTGCTTCAACAGCGCCGTTGGCTTTGGGCCGATAAGGAGTAGAGTTCCTATGCATTATTTTGAATTGTTCGCATATCTCTTCCATCAAACGACTATTCAAGTTTGTAGCATTATCCGTGATGATGGTCGCAGGAATGCAAAAATGGCAAATAAGATTGGAGTGCACAAAATCTACCACGGCTTTCTTAGTGACCGATTTGAGAGTGACGGCTTCAACCCATTTCGTGAAGTAGTCGATGGCAACCAATATGAATCTATGTCCATTTGAGTCTTTTGGTTCGATTGGCCCGATAACATCCATGCCCCAAGCGACGAATGGCCAAGGTGCTGACATAGGATGTAGTTTTGTTGGAGGTGCATGAATCAAATCACCGTGCACCTGACACTGATGGCATTTCCGGACAAAGCTGAAGCAGTCCTTTTCCATGGTTATCCAGTAATATCCTGCTCGAAGGATTTTCTTTGCCACAACATACCCATTCATGTGAGGTCCACACACTCTTGCGTACACCTCATGCATGATTTTCCCGGCTTCTTAGGTATCAACACATCTTAACAAATTGAGATCCGGGGTCCTCTTGTACAAGACGTCGCCCCTAAGAAAAAACCACTTGCATGCCGTCTAATGATTCTCTTTTGATCCCCACTAGCTTGCTCGGGATATTCTTGCATTTTCAGAAATATTTTGATGTCGTGGTACCATGGCTGGGTGTTTGGTTCTACCTCAACCGTATGACAATAGCTATGCCTTTCCCTGATTTGGTTTTCCAAGGGATCAATGTGAGCATTGCCTGGGTAGGGCAACATCGCGGCTAGGGTGGCGAGTGCATCAACCAGTTCATTGTGATACCGAGAGATGTACCTGAACTCTATCGATTTGAACCGCTTGCTAAGATCTTCCACATGCTATCGATAGGGGGTAAGCTTAATATCTCGGGTTTCCCATTCTCCTTAGGCTTGCCGGATAATCAGATCCGAGTCTCCCATAATCAATAACTCTTCAACATCTTGGTCAATCGCCATATGCATACCCATGATACAGGCTTCATATTCAGCGGTGTTGTTTGTGCAGAAAAACCGAAGCTTGGCCGTGGCCGTATAGTGTTCACCAATGGCTGATATCAAGATTGCCCCAATTCCTACACCTTTTATGTTTACCGCCCCATCAAAGAACATTTTCCAAGCATGTGTGCCTCCAGAGATGGCCTCTATTGAATTTACCTCTTCATCTGGGAAGTAAATGTTCAATGGTTGGTATTCATCATCAACCGGGTTTTTAGCCAAATTATCTGCCAACGCCTGAGCTTTCATTGCTGTGCGAGTGACATAGACTATGTCAAATTTAGTGAGCAGAATCTACCACTTCGCCAATCTCCCTGTGGGGATCAGTTTCTAAAATATGTATTTCAAAGGATCCAACCTAGTTATGAGGTGGGTGGTGTAGGCATGCAAGTAATGTCTCAACTTCTGAGCGACCCAAGTCAAAGCACAACAGGTTCTTTCCAATAGAGTATACTTAGCTTCATAGCTGGTAATCTTCTTGCTCAAATAATAGATCGCCTGCTCTTTATTCCCGGTTACACCGTGTTGTCCGAGGACACAGCCGAACAAATTTTTGAAGACCGTCAGATACAAGAAAAGAGGCCTCCCAGGCTCTGGTGGGACCAAGACTGGCGGATTTGACAGATATTCTTTGATCTTATCAAAGGCTTCTTGACATTCATCTGTCCACTTGACTGCTGCATCTTTCTTCAATAATTTGAATATGGGCTCACATGTGGATGTCAGTTGAGCAATGAACCGGCTGATATAGTTTAATCTACCCAACAAGCTCATCACATCTTTCTTGGTTCTCAGAGGAGGCAAATCCCGGATAGACTTTATCTTTGTTGGGTCTAACTCGATACCTCTCCTGCTGACTATAAAGCCCAAAAGTTTACCAGACGGGACCCCAAATGCACATTTGGCAGGGTTCAACTTTAGATCATACTTGCGCAACCGTTTAAAGAATTTCCTCAAATCTTGAACATGATCATCCCGGGCTCGGGACTTGATGATCACGTCTTCCACATATACCTCTGTTTCCTGATGCATCATATCATGGAAAATGACGGTCATGGCCCTCATGTAGGTAGCCCCAGCATTCTTCAAACCAAACGGCATGACTCTATAACAATATGTACCCCAGGGTGTGGTAAAGGCTGTCTTTTCAGCTTCTTCTTCGTCCATCAATACCTAGTGATATCCAGTGCAACAATCCACGAAGGATTATATCTTATGTTTGGCGCAGTTATGAACAAGGATGTGGATGTTGGGCAAAGGGAAATTGTCTTTGGGACTTGCCTTGTTCAAATCTCTATAATCCACACACACCCGGGTCTTCCCGTCTTTCTTTGGAACTGGAACTACATTAGCCAACCATGTAGTATATTGGACCACTTGGATTACCCCTGTTTTCAACTATTTCGTGATTTCTTCCTTGATCTTATCACTAATGTCAGTTTTAAACTTTCTTTGCCTTTGCTGGACCGGAGGGCAATTGGGGTAAGTTGGCAATTTATGAACTACCAGATCAACACTTAGCCCTGGCATGTCGTCGTACGACCAAGCAAACACATCTTTGAACTCAAACAAGAGTTGGATTATTGCATCCCAGGTTTTCTCGTCTGTGTGAATGCTTATCTTGGTTTCCCGGATTTCTTCAAAAGTCCCCAAGTTAAATGGCTCAGTATCATTCACGTTTGGCTTAGGTTTATTCTCAAATTGTTCCAATTCTCGATTTATTTCCCTAAACGCCTCGTCTTCATCATATTCAAGTTCTTGGTTCATTATTTCATAATTAGACAGCGTGTTTGGATCTGGGCATAAAGTCTGCAAGTATGTCATGCCATTTAAAGCCGCATTATTAGAACTGAAAAGAAAAAATAAAAGAGGAAAAATAGCAAAAATCAGAAAAAATAAAGAAAATAAACGATGAAATATTGATTTCATTTCTTGGAATTGGGGAAATAACAGGGTTTACATTTAGGAAATTGAAAAAATGAAATTAAAGAAAACATCCGAGTTACACCCTGGGATAACTCGTGATGCAGGAAAAGTGGCAGGACTAGTCTACCGGGACTCCCTCCTGATTGGAAATGGCGTAGCCTTCCAATTTCGCAACTTGGCGCCTGGTCCCATATACAGCACCTCAGCGGTGCTAGTGCCCTCTCTTGGTTGAACCATATGGTTTCGTAGGTTATTTTTCTCATCGCCCCACATATTTCCTCAATTTCTTCGGCTGTAAAGGCCTCATCGTCTTCTTCTTCATTGTACCTTGGCTTGACAAAAGTTTCATACAAATGTGGAAGTGGTTGAGGTAAAACCCATCCTTCATTTTTCTCTTATTTGCCCACTTTGCATCATTTGGGGTATGGTGGAAGCCTATCCCGAAGAACTTCTCAGTTGAAGGCAGGGTGATAAGTTCTGCTGTTCCTTGTAATAATTTCCCAAGCCCCTTTCCCGGTTTGAAGCCACGTCGGATCATTTCTTTAGCCACCATGATTGATGCATTAGAAAGGAAGGGTTGGGGACAAGGGTCTCCTTCTTCATACTGGTCGGCGACCACAATTTCAAAAGCCTGATAAACTATGTGCTCGCTTCCTTCTCTTGCTTCAAGACATGGGACTGAAGGGTCCCGATAGATTGATTGCTCATCTTCCCCGTGGACCACGATCTCTTGACCCTCATGCTCGAACTTTACCATTTGGTGAAGGGTAGAGGGTACAGCTGCGGCCGCATGAATCCATGGCCTCCCCAGAAGAAAGTTGTAGGACGTGTCCATGTCCAGAACCTGGAAAGTTATTTCAAAATCCACTGGGCCAATGGTCAAAATCAGGTCGATCTCTCCAATTGTGTCCCTTTTTATACCATCAAAAGCCCATACACAGACATTGTTAGGTCGAATTCTTTCGGTCCCAATTTCTATGCGTTGTAAAGTCGAGAGAGGGAAGATGTCTACCCCAGAACCTCCATCCACCATAACCCTTTTCATGTAGTACCCTTCGCATTTGACTGTTAGGTGCAGGGTTTTGTTATGTGCGGCTCCTTTTGGGGCAAGTCATTCTTACTGAAGGAAATTTGGTTGATTGCAAAGAATATTTCCGCCATTCTTTCCAGCTGCTCTACAGAAGTCTCAACAGGCACATATGCTTCATTAAGAGTCTTAATCAATACCTTCTGATGTTCGGTGGAGTTTATCAATAGAGATAACAGGGAAACTTGTTCGGGAAACTTTCAAAGTTGGTCTATCACTTCATAATATGCCATTTTCATCTTTTGAAAGAAATTCTCTGCTTCCTCGGCGCTCACAGGCTTTTTAGATGGGAAGCATTTTCTGGCGGCATTATTTATTTCTTCCAAATTGGCGTACTTTTCAGCAGGGTGGTTTTCTTGAACTGCTCCTGAGATTTCTTTGCCCTTATAGGTCACCACTATTTTGTTGTAATTCCAGGGTACAACAGTAGGATCTGTCATGGGCTTCTGTGGCACGCGTCCAATAACCACTGGCTCATTCAGCCGAAGCGGTTTAATTGCCCCCCCCGGACCACATAGGCTCCTTTTGGCACATACATTGGGGTTTCCTTTTTCACTTCAAATCTTTTTGGAGGACTCAAGGTCAACTGCTTTTCTTTGCTGCCTCGTGGGATATAGAGAACACCATCTTTTGGAGGCATTGCCTCTGTTCCTGCTTCGACTTTCATTTCTGGTTTTGACTGGGTAGCTTTGGTCTTATTTTCCCCTTTATCTTGCTTCAGGGCGATTTTTGGCTTTCTCTCTGCATCAGCGATGGAAATTATGGCTTTTAATGCCAGATCAAATTCCCCATCTTCACAAATCTTTCCAATTACTTGCCCATTGTTGTGAGCTGGCAGTGGGTTGTTAGTCACATTTGGGACTTCCTCGTCCCTTACCACTATCTTTCTCTGTTCTATCAAGTCCTCCACTGCCCTTTTTAAAGTCCAACAATTGTTCATATCGTGCCCTTCTACCCCTGAATGATAGGCACATCTGACACCCCGCTGATATGATGGTGATTCCAGGTTTTGCCCGTTTGGGGGTATGGGTTGCAGGAAACCCATTTGGACAAGCTTTGGGAATAACTCAGAATATGGTTCACCGATGGGGGTGAAAGTTTGTCTCCTGGGTGGTTCCCGAGGACGGAAGTTATTCTGGGGTGGTTGGGGATTATAGTGGTTTCGGTAAGGAGGCTGGTTTCTAGGAGGTGGAGCTTGGTTCCGGTTGACTTGTTGTGGTGGTGTCGGCCATAAGGTTGAGCATTCATGACCATGTAGGGTTGAGGAGTATAGGCCATATCTTGGTGGGGGTAGTAGTGTTGCGGGGGTTTTTCCGGAAAAAGAGACCTTGGGGTATGGTATTTCTTGCATCTGATGCCGCCATGGACGTTTATTCCTTCTTCTTGCCCCTTGCTATTCCTCCAGACCCACCCTGAATGGCTTGGGAGGTAGCTCTGATAGCGGATTGGATCAGAATTCGACCATTTTTCAAACCATTTTCAACCATTTCGCCAATCTTGATGGTTTCAGCAAATGGTCTACCCATCGCGGACATCATATTCTAGAAGTAGTCTGGTTCCTAAGCTTGGAGGAAAACCGTGACCATTTCGACCTCATCCATCGGAGGTTTTACCCTGGATGCCTGCTCGCGCCATTTAACTGCGTATTCTCGGAAGCTTTCTGCGGGTTTCTTCTTTAGGTTCGTCAATGAGTTCCTATCTGGGGCTATGTTAATATTGTATTGGAACTGGTTGATGAAGTCTCTGGCAAGATCATCCCATATGTGCCAGCGGGATATATCCTGGTCCATGTACCACTCAGACGCGATACCAACCAAACTCTCTCCGAAATAGGCCATGAGGAGTTCTTCTTTTCTGCCAGCTTCTCGCAACTGGTTGTAGTACTTCTTGAGATGAGCGATAGGATCACCGTGCCCATCATATTTCTCAAACTTTGGGGTTTTGAATCCCAATGGCAAGTGCACATGGGGAACATGCATAAATTGGTATAAGACACACTTTTCCGCCCACTTAAACCTTGTATATTCTTCAAACTTTGCTCAAAACTCCTCATTCTTTTGGACATCTCATCCTGCTCGGGTGCTTTGGGAGCTTGATCCTGCCCTGGTTTAAACTCATATAGTGGTGGTTGAGGATAAGCATTGGTGGTAAACCGGGAAGGTTCCAACGAGAAAGACGGTGCCTGAAATGTGAATGAAGAGGAGTCGAAGCTTGGCCTGGGTAAAGCAGGTTGTGCCGTGGCTGAACAAGGGGGTGCGGTGAATATGTTTGAAGCCACACCTGTCGCCGACACCTGTGGGTAATACTCAGAAGGTGATCCGGTGAAGTGAGCTGAAATGGTAAGATGCCCAAACAGGGTAGTTGGATAACTTATGGGGACATTGGAAGTCCCACTTGCTCTAGGAAACAGCTCAGGGAATCCATGGATCGCAGTCGGTAGTTCTCTTCCATTGTTCTAGGCGTCCCACATTCCATTATGCGGAGACGCAGAATCCTATTCTCCTCAGCAGTTGCTGACTCGGAAGTGGGGATGGCTGAGATTGAACTTTCCTCCGAAATAGGAATCGTTGGTCGAGGAATTTCTGAAGACATTTCAACACACTTTCAACCTTGTGAAGTATGTATGCACACTTTCTCTCGACCTTGTGAAGTATGTATGCACACTTTCTCTCGACCTTGTGAAGGATGGCTGAACACTTCATTTCGACCTCGTGAAATATGAATGTGAGGCTAGATTACCACAAAACCAACAACCTTTCTATAGAACTTGGACACAGCAACAACTGGTTAATTTGAGACAAGTAACATATAGGTAATCTCACGTTGGGGTGTGATGCACCT
>MU774989.1:0-11424 GCA_026770625.1 Nicotiana glauca
AAAATCAATAGAAGTAACGTTCTACTTATAACAGTCCATTGCACAAATGTTCAGAAAAATAACAAAATAACAAATAAAAATCAAAAGCAATTTGTTGTAACAAAGGCTTCAGTAAATTGACTGCACAATAGCGTGAGTATACTAATTTGAAGCTTCACACTGTCAGAAGGTAAAAATGTACCTGGAATAGGATTTCAACAAAGGAAAGTCAGCTGCAGCAACAGTATACAGAATCCAGTAACAGCAACAAACAAACAACAATGCTAGGAGTGAATTTGAATTGAAAGACAGCTTCTCAACATAGCACTTTTAACACAGAATGATTTCAGTGTTCAATTTGATTTAAAATGACTCCAAACCAAATCAGAATTGTCCTCAAAATCACTCTAATAGACCTTTGAGATTTCCAGAAGTTGCTTCTGATTCAAAGCTATAGATTTGAACTTCAAAATTGATATTAAGCTAAAAAAAAAACTAATGGAACAGTATTTTTCTTTTGGTATTTTACTGATTTTTATTGTCTTTGGATTTTTTTTTAGAAGGAATTGGGATCTAGAAGAAGAAATTTGGATTTGAAACCCTCAATCTCAGATCTGAATCTAGCAGATATTTTTCTGGGATCTATTGAAAGTAAAAACTTCTGAAACAAGGCATCTAAATACCTATTTATAGATGTAAAGAATAGTGGAAAACTCAATTTTTAATATCTATATATTAGTCCCCTTTTTTCTGACTTGTTAAACAAGTTACTACACCTTTTTATTTAAACTTACACTAAAACCCATTCTAGAAGGTTCTATTTCCTTAAAATCCATGTTATACTCCTACTTCCTTTTAATATTTAATATTTTTAATGATCCTGCCATTTTCCTATGCCCAAAGTACCCCTGAGATTCCCTAATATTACTACGAGATATTTAATACCATATTACTTCTCCTTCATTCACTGAAATCCCTATCTTACCCCTTAGTTAATCAACTCCATTCCCCACTATAATCAGTCCCTATAATTAATCTAATTGCTAGATTTTGAATTACCAATCACTATTATCTAACCCTAACTAATCAATTACTCATAACAGAGATAAAAATGCTAAATCGAATTTAAACTAAACTTAATCAAACCTAAACTAATTAATACTAAATTTAACTAATACACCTAAACAAGATCAGAGACAATTAAATCTTATTGAATCATGAAGTGAAAACAATTAAGCCTAGCCGAACAGAAATTTTAGAATGTTTGATACTCTTAATCAAAATCATGGACATAGATGTATACTTAACAATTCACAGACCAAAAGATTTGATTACTAAAAAAAATGAAAAGAAAAGCAATTAAGAAAGAACAAGGAACAGCAGAACTTACCAATCGTCTTGGAGGTGTTTTGATTAATAATCCTAGCTTTCGAAACAATAGACTCAAGTGTCGTTTAATTTTTTAGGACCTTGAAATCCTCATGAGGAAGATGGACAGACCTCGAGACCTTAATTCGGAACAAATTGGGAGATTAGGGTTCTTCAATCACTAAGCTTTAGAATTAAGGTAATTTTGCATGTCTTGAAAGATTTCTATTCATTACGAGTGGGCCTAGGTATAAATTTGGGAATGGTTTGAGCTGCGCTGCCACCGAAGGAACCCATAGTGGCGCCTAGGGTTTGTTATTTTTTGGAGCTTTTGGCAATGATTCAATGGGTTTCAGGTGTGAATATAGAGAGAGGAGGGAGGGCAGAGTCTATGGTGAGAAGTTGGTCGAGTTTGGACAGTGTCACCGCCGTGGGCGGCGGAGACGGCGACAATAAAATCGAATATTCGAAATAAACCAGAAAGACTCGAAGGGAAATAGTAGGATCTTTGTGATGAGGGCATTGAGGCGGTTTCAGGGTATAAATTTGGAAGCCACCGGAGATGGTGGCGATTTCTCCGGCGGTGGTGGCGAAGGGGTTAAAGGTAAGGGAGGGGTGTACGAGGAAGGGTTGTCAAAAATATTTTTATTAAATGTTTGAGATTGAAACTGGACCGTAGGATCAGGGTGAGTTAACGGCTTAGATCTAACGACGTCAAAACGACGTCGTTTCGCCCTTCTAGAGACCGGACTGGGTTGGAAAAATTTTGGGCCTGGGCAAGTCCATAGTATATTTGGGTTCCAGCACAATTTTGTATTTCATTTCTTTTTGTATTTTGTATTTTGTTTCCCACTTTGTAACTTTGTATTTATTTTCATTTTTGTATTGTATATTTTTTACTTTGTATTATTATTTTTTTTATGATTTTGTAAAAAATTAAAACAAAGCCTAATTAACTTCTAATATTATTTAAAATCAAAAGATGTAACAATTATCAATTAAAATGGCCTAAGACTATTATTTTGTAATTTTCTTTAAAATGTTCTAAAATGAATTAATACCTACTAAAATGTGAAATTAATTTCCTAAATGCAAATGTATATTTTTCTTTTTGTATTTTTATATGACTTAACATGCACAAATAACGTGCAAACAATTAACACAAAGTTCATAAAAATTGTAAAAATAAGGAAGAATCTTCTGTTTGAATTTTATGGGAATAACTCATATATAGGGTAAAAATCACGTGCTCACACTCATTGGAGGTCGGAAGCGGCCAAGGTCAAGCCATCTTTGGACAAAGAACTGATGAACAAATTCTTCGTCAGAGCACAGGATCCACAATATTATGAAAGTTTGATGGTTATCAAAAATTACAAATTCTTTGACATCATCAAACTTGGATAAAGAATCGAAGAAGGAATAAAGAGCGGGATGGTAATGAATTTTGAGGCACTGCAGGCCATAAATAAGGCGTTACAGTCAGGCAACAAATCAAAGAAGAAAGATGTTGGAATAGTAATGGTGACTCAAGGCCCAAAATCTCCACTTATCTATCAAACACCTCCACATATCAAATACCTTCACCCACATATCAAACACCGCCACCCACATATCAAACACATCCACCCACATACCAAGCATCACTGCCTACATATCAATCTTCATCTCCCAAATATTCCCAACCAACCTCTGTCCATCACACCTATAACTCCCAACCATCCCACTTCCAATCATCTCCCACTCGCCAAAACTTTCCAAGACCCAACTTCAACTGCAAGCCACCCAGATAATACACCACCATTGCTGAGCCCCTCGACCAGTTGTATGAAAGGTTGAAAGTCACGGGTTACATCACCCATGTGCCCGCTGTGGCATTAGAAAATCCATCCCAGTGGGTCAATCCAAAAAAAACTTGTGCGTACCATTCTGGTATAAAGGGGCACACCACTGCTGAGTGATGAACATTGAAGGATAATATCCTGACGCTAATTGATAACAAGGCCATACAAGCAAAGGAAGCCACACCTAATGTCCACAACAATCCCCCCCCTTCGCCGATCATAGAGGTGATGGTGTACATGTGATAGAGATAAATGAAGAATGGGAACCTGAGGGGTCGATTGGGCTTATTCGAGAAGGCGATGACTTTAAAGTCGCAGTCACACTTACTCCTATTGTTGTACAGACTAAATAACCAGTCGAGGTTAAAATAGTTTCATCAGTTCCATTCGAGATAGAGGTGGCTCCGCCTGCGGCCACCCCCGCTCTATTTGAGGTAGAAGTTGCCACACCTTTCACAGTGAAAGTATCAACCACACCTGTCTTCGATTCAAAAGAAATACCCTGGGATTATGTTGTCGAGGCTTGGCGAAAAGGGAAGGCCAAGGTAGAGGAATTTGACGCAGCACAAGGAATTACTAGAACTGGGAGAGTCTATACACCTGAACATTTGGGAGGTTCAAGTAAGGAGGCCACTACTAGGCAGCCTATCATTGAGACATGGCCAGATGACTTGTAGAGGAAAGTAGAGGCAAAGGAGTATTATGTTGTTGACCATCTGAACAAAATCCCTGCTCAGATATCTATCCTGTCACTGTTGCAGAATTTAGAGGTACACAAGAACACTATAATGAAGGTGTTGAGTGAGGCTTATGTACCCAATAATATCACTGGAGAAGAAATGGCCAATATGGTAGGGCAAGTACTGGAGAGTCATAAGATTATGTTCCACAAAGATCAGCTTCCGCCTGAGGGACTGAATCACAATCGAGCGTTGCATATTATGGTGCAATTTGAAGACAAGTTCATTGCCAGGGTCCTGGTTGACGGAGGTTCAAGCCTAAATATTTGTCCGTTGGACACTCTGAAAAGTTTGGACAAAGGTTTCCATGAAATACGGGTAGAAAGCATGAACGTGAAAGCTTTCGATAGGTCCCAAAGGGCCATAATTGGGGAAATCAACCTTTTATTGCAGATGGGGCCAACTTGGTTCGACGTCGAATTTCAAGTACTCGATATACCAGCCTCATATAACCTTCTATTGGGCCGACCCTAGATCCATGCCGCTGGGTCCATACCTTCTGCACAACATCAAGCTGTGAAGTTTGAATGGAACCGCTAGGAGGTAATTATTCATGAAGATGGAAGTAACCCCATTTACAACAGCCAAACCATCCCTATCATTGGACATAGAATACGGCTAGGGGGAAACCTTTCATCACATTGAGCGAGTTAATGCCTTCAAGAAGGATAGATGGTGGAGTGGTAAAATAGAAAGCATATTGGCTTCGTCTGGATATGAACCCTACAAAGGGTTGGGAAAGAATCTCCAATGTATCACTAAACCGATACAATTGAAAAATCATGGTACCACCTTTTAGGATCGGATACCAGTATACATGGAAAGGGTATAGGAATTGGTTGCCTATATGGCGTGGACCTTATTACCCTCTTGAACAGCCAGTGCCACGTTTGGAACAAGCTTTTCATCAAGCTGATACGATATAGGGGACCGCAGAAGAAGAAGAACAAGTTGGTTTGAAGAATTTGTTCTTGAAAGATGAAGACATGGATTGTAGTGCCATAATTGAAGAAGAGGAGGAAGAACGCCTCACTATTCAGACCATGAAGAAGGGACTTGTTCTCAAGAATTGGACCGCCACACTTAATTCTATAGTCGTTCTAGGCATTTAAGATTTCCAATAATTTTGTTTAAGATTTAGTTTTTTCAAAATAAATGCTCGACTCATTGAGCCACGCATTGTCTGGATGATTTTCTCAGTTTTAATCAAATGCATTTGTTCTTTATCATTATTCATTACTATTTTTATACTTTTCCTTCTACAGTGTTATTACTTTTCCTAATGAACCAGTGACTGTGACATGTAATGATGCAATGCAACATGAGGATAGTGATTCATATGAAGAGGAAGAGATACCCGAGGAAATTGTCAAGGAAGTTGAGAATTTTGAGAACAAGCTTAAGTCCAACCTGAATGAAACAGAAGCAATAAATTTGGGAGATGCCGAGACCGTCAAGGAGACTCGCATCAGCATTTACTTGTCATTGACAGAGAAGGAAGAGTACATTCGATTCCTAAGAGAGTATGAGGATATTTTCGCATGGTCATATGATGACATGACCGGTTTGAGCACGTCCATAGTGGCTCACAAGCTGCCTATTTATCCCATGTGTCAACCTGTCAAGCAAAAACTCAGAAAGTTCAAACCAGACATGAGTTTGAAAATCAAGGAGGAGGTTACCAAGAAAATCAAAGCCAAAGTTCTCAGGGAGGTTGAGTACCCAACTTGGTTAGCTAACATTGTGCCAGTTCTGAAAAATGATGGGAATGTTAGAGTATGTGTTGACTACTGGGATTTAAACAGAGAAAGTACCAAGGACGACTCCCAGCTAACAAACATAAACATTTTGATCGACAACTGCACCAAGAATGAACTCCAATCCTTTTTGGATTGCTTTGCGGTTATCACCAAATTTGGATGGATGAAGAAGATGCAGAGAAGACAACTTTTATTACACCATGGGGTGTATACTGTTACAAGATAATGCTATTCGGTTTGAAGAACGATGGGGCCAATTATATGATAGCCATGACAATCATCTTCCATGATATGATACACAAAGAGATAGAGGTATATGTGGACGACGTCATTATCAAATCCAAGAGGGCCGCAGATCACATAGCAGACTTGAGGAAGTTCTTTAACAGACTAAGGAGGTACAACTTGAAACAAAACTTTGCAAAGTGTGCATTCGGGGTTCCTGCAAGAAAGTTATTGGGATTCATCGTTAGTCGTCACGGGATCAAGCTGGATCCATCTAAAGTTAAAGTTATTCAGGAGTTACCACTGCCTAAGAGCAAAAAGGACGTGATGAGCTTTCTAGGACGTCTAAACTATATCAGCCGCTTCATAGCACAATCCACAGTCATATGTCAACCCATCTTCAAGATGCTAAGAAAAGATCCCGAAAATAGCTGGACCGAGGTTTGTCAGAAAGTATTTAACAAAATCAAGGAGTACCTATCCACATCGCCACTTTTGGTCCCACTAGCACTAGGACGACCTTTGTTACTCTATCTATCTGTATTGGATGGAGCCTTCGGATATGTTTTGAGACAACATGACGAGATAGAAAGGAAGGAGCAGGCCATATACTACTTGAGTAAAAAGTTCACACCTTACGAAAAATGGTACTCCCTACTGGAAGGCACTACTTCTGTGCCTACACTACATACCTCATATCTAGGATGGACCCTCTGAAGTACATATTTTAGAAACCCATGCGACTGTGAAGTTGGATAAGTGGCAGATACTACTAAGTGAGTTCGATATCGTCTATGTAACACAAAAGGCGGTCAAGGGACAAGCATTGGCAGATCACCTTGCTCAAAAACTGGTAGGAGGAGAATACGAGCCTTTGAAGACATATTTCTCCGATGAAGAAGTGTTGTTCGTAGGGGAAGACATTACCGAAGCATATGACAGTTAGAGGATGTTCTTCGATGGAGCTGCGAATTTTAAAGGAGTAGGCATTGGAGCAGTTTTGGTATCAGAAATGGGTCAGCATTATCCTGTATCTACTAAACTCACGTTTCCCTGCACCAACAACATGGCAGAATATGAAGCCTACATATTATGACTCAACATAGCAGTCAGCATGAACATTCAGGAGCTGCTGGTGATCGGTGATTCAGATTTGCTTCTGCACCAGGCACAAGGAGAATGGACCACCAAGAATTCCAAGATATTTCCATATCTGCATCATGTGCAAGAATTGAGAAAGAGGTTCACGAAGATATAATTCTGACATGTGCCCAGATTTCATAATGAGTTTGTCGACGCATTGGCCACTTTGTCATCTATGATACAACATCCAGATAAGAATTATATTGATCCCATTCTGGTAAAGATCCATAATCAGTCGGCATATTGTGCTCATGTTGAAGAAGAAACAGATGGAAAGTCTTGGTTCCATGACATTAAGGAGTACTTACCGAAAGGATAATACCCGGAGCATGCAAATCACACTCAGAAATGCACACTCCGGAGATTGTCAAATTACTTCATCCACAGCGGAGGAAACTTGTATAGAAGAAGTAATTTGACAATCTCTGGAGGAAGCTGATTTGGGTTTACTAAGGTGTGTCAACACAAAGGAAGCTTCTAAGCTACTTGAGGATGTGCATGTCGGGACTTGTGGACTGCACATGAACGGTTTCGTCTTGGCTAAGAAGATAGTCAGAGCCGGTTACTTTTGGATGACCATGGAGACAGATTGCATCCAGTATGTACGCAAGTGCTTTCAATGTCAAGTACATAACGATATGATAAAAGTACCGCCGAATGAGCTCCATGCAACAAGCTCACTATGGTCATTCGCCGCCTGGGAAATGGATGTTATTGGTCGAATTGAGCACACTTCTTCAAACAGACATAGGTTTATTCTGGTCAACATTGATTACTTTACAAAATGGGTAGATGCTGCATCTTACAAAGATGTAACCAAGAAAGTTATCACAGATTTTGTCAAGGATCATATTGTTTACCGATTCGGAGTTCCTGAGTCCATTATTACCGATAATGATGCCAATATCAATGGTGATATAATGAAAGCTATATGTGAAGCTTTCAAAATCAAGCACAAGAATTCCATTGCCTGAATGGAGCCGTAGAAGACGCGAACAAAAACATCAAGAAGATACTGAGAAAAATGGTAGAAAACCACAAATAATGGAATAAGAAGCTACCTTTTGCTTTACTAGGATACCGCACTACGGTTCGCACATCAACCGGTGCAACTCCCTACATGTTGGTTTATTGTACTGAGGTTGTCATCCCAGTCGAGGTGGAGATTCCTTCTTTAAGAATCATACAAGAAGCTGAACTGAGCGACGCAGAGTGGATAAGAAGTCTCTATGAACAATTAGCCCTTACCGATGGAAAGAGGATGATGCAATATGTCATAGACAACTTTATCAGAATATAATGTCTAGAGCTTTCAACAAAAGAGTCAAACCAAGATAGTTCACACCAGGGCAGCTGGTATTGAAGAAAATCTTCCCGCATCAAGATGAAGCCAAAGGGAAATTCTCTCCCAACTGGCAAGGTCTGTACATGATTCACAGGGTACTGACAGGAGGAGCACTCATAGTTGCAAAAATGGATGGAGAAATCTGGCCAAAACCGATCAATTTAGACGCAGTTAAGAGATACTATGCCTAAATTATTTTACATTTCCTCATCTAATATAATTGAACTATGCTTGACCTGATTCCCGTTTAAGAGGGGATACGTAGGCAGCCTTATGGCTTCGGTGATATCATAATAAATTTACATTTCCCCCCAAGGTCAAAAACAGGGGCAGAATTTTGAGGAGGACCCTCAAAATTCTGGAGCAAGTCCAGCTAACGCCATCGTATGCCAGAAAGTCAGTAATCAGTTAAGAAACTGGGGCAGAATTTTGAGAAGGTTTAGCAAGGCCTATTATCCGCACACGGTCAAAAGATCATCTATCTAAATTCTAACATGAGGAAGCTGCAATGTCTCTAGAATGTGTTGCAGTCACTAGTTCATCTAAATTACTCAAATATGTCTCTAATATGACTCTATTTTTATCAATAATTGCATATTTTCAAAAACTCTATTTCCGTAATAGTCAGGTGTTGCCCATGGAACCCCAAAAAGGCCTCCAAAACTGAGCAAAGCAAGGCCAGCGTACAGAAGCACGAACCAACCTCTCCCCCACAAAACTTACAATTTTTCTTTAAACGTAGGTACATCTAACGTAGCAATAGCGTCCGCAAATATATACACGTAACAAGATCACTATCAATCAGGCCATCAGACACCGAATATATATCTCTAGCTAAGACATATGCTACTCTTACTTACTATTTGCTCTTTGCATGACACTAATCCTTGCCTCCCTATTTGCATGAGGCTAATCCTTGTCTCCATACTTGCATGAAGCTAATCGTTGCTTCCATAACTGCATGAGACTAATCCTTGCCTTCCTATTTGCATGAGGCTATTCCCTTCCTCTATAAGGCTAGTCATTGCCTCCATATTTGCATGAGGTTAATCATTGCCTTCATATTTGCATGAGGCTAATCCCTGCCTCTATAAGGCTAATCCTTGCCTCCATATTTGCATGAGGCTAATCCTTGCCTCCATATTTGCATGAGGCTAATCCGTTCCTCCATAACTGCATGAGGCTAATCCTTGCCTCTGTATCTGTATGAGGCTAATCCTTGCCTCCATAACTGTATGAGGATAATCCTTGCCTCCATATTTGCATGAGTCTAACCCTTGCCTCCATAACTACACGAGGATAATCCTTGCCTCCATATTTGCATGATGTTAATCCTTACCTCCATATTTGCGTGAGGCTAATCCCTGCCTCCCTATTTGCATGAGACTAATCCCTGCCTCTATAACTACATGAGGCTAATCCTTGCCTCCCTAGTTTCATAAGGCTAATCCATGCCTCCATAACTGTATGAGGCTAATACTTTCCTCCATACTGCATGAGGATAATCCTTGCCTCTATACCTGCATGAGGCTAATCCCTGCATGGCTAGTTGCATGAGTCTAATCCCTACCTCCATAGTCGTACGGGACTAAGCACTGTTCCTTTTCACACAAATATTACTCTATTTTTAGTACTATTTATTTGCTTTTCGATTGGTCTAAGCATTGTCTTACATTTCACAAGACTAAACCTTGTCATGTTAACATCATGCTATTGTATATCATGGGCTGAAATATTGCCAATCTATCCAAAGTCGTCATAGTCTAAAAAGGCATCATCTTCATAGCTGAAAGATACCATGCCATGGCCTGAGGATCTCTCTCAATTTTGCATATCATTATTCAAAGGCGTCATAGTTCAGAGGCACCATCCTCATGGCCTGAGAACATCATTTCATGGCCTGCGGATCTCTCATCAAGCAATTCATGGCCCAGGACGTCATGGCCTAAGGATGTCATCCTTAACTGTCCAGAGACAACATTCATAGTCCAACATGAACTTGCATCATATTCAAATTTATGCACAGTATGTGCTTGTATTGCTTCTATTTGCAGGTAACCCGGCTAGCAACGGCTATCCCAGCAGGAGCGATCCCGCTCCAGTTCTCCCGACCATATCAAATCTAACCTCTTCCATAAAATCGTTCATTCATCCAGCCCTAGATGTTGAGTCCGTTATTGTAATGACATCACCGGTATACTCCGCCGATGAATCCGAAACTACATACGGCCTGATTCATGTAACATTAGGGATATGTAGGTAGCACAGAAGCCAGGGTGCGACCTAATCTCTCGAACCGTTTCGCTCGGTCAAAATTGACCATCATATCTTTACCCAAAAAACTCTTTCATATTTTCCGGGTAAAGAGGGGTAGCTGTTGATACCCAATTTTTCCCCAAAATATTTTAAAACTTCATATATACCTTCAAAATCATGCATTAATAGCAGTTGGTATTTTTTCATAATTTTCCTATATTTTTATTAATTTACCCAGCATTTTATTTCTAATAAATAATTACAAAATGGTATTACAAATGATTTTAAAAGTATTTTTTTATTTAATTTATTATTTATGGTCCTATTTGAACCAAATTATTTCTTACTTAGCCAAGTTGGCATCGTTTGCCTATAATTGCAATAAATTTGCAATTATAGCCCAAGCATATGATTTATACTATTTTTTATCGTAAATTAATCATTTGTATTATAAAATACTAAGTAATCATTTTTAACTATTTTCTATACATGAAATTCATTTTTGTACAATTATCAGCTATTTTTGTAAATTGTTTTATTTAATTTAATTGGATATTTAACAAATAGCCAACTTCGTTCAATTATAGCCTAATTGAATCAGACCCCAACCCAATTAAAACAGCCCAAACCCCATGCCCAAACCATCAAATTACCCGACCCAATCCATGGTCCAATCTGGATCGTTGATCAATTCTAATCAACAGTCTAGATCCCCTCTTTCCATAATTAACCTAATAGTCCTCCCCCCCCCCCCCCCCCCCCCC
>MU774989.1:28388-69432 GCA_026770625.1 Nicotiana glauca
AAACCAAATATGCACACTGACTCAAAAACATCATACGAACTTTCTCGAGCGATCAAATTGCTAAAATAACTATAAAATCATTGAATCAAGCCTCAAGATCATCATTCTCCTTTCAAAATTCATAAACTTCCAACTTTAGACATTTAGGTCTGAAACACGTCAAACGACGTCCGATTTCGACCAAAATTTACAGGAAGCGCTTAAATAATATATAAGGCTTGTACCGGGCATCGGAACCAAAATATGAGCCCGATACCATAGTCTTTTAATCAATTTTTATTTCCATTTTCCTTAATAATTTTAAAAAAATAATTTAACAGAAAAATTCTTTTACTCAGGTTCTAGACCTTGGATTTCGACTCCGGGCACATGCCCGAGTCCCATATTTTTCTACGAACCTTTCGAGACCGTTCAATCTCGGGTCCGGGTCCATTTACCAAAAATGTTGACCAAAGTCAACTATAATCATATTAATATCAAAATTCTTCAAATTTTTCACAAAATTCACATATTTCAACACAAAATTTTTCCGGCTACGCGCTCGGACCGCATACGCAAATCGAGACGATAGAAAATAAGGTTTTCAAGTCCTCGGAAGCACAGAACAGATGAGGAAAACAGATGATATCCCTTTGGGTCGTCACAGTTGTTCAACGTGTAATTGACATGTTTACATTATTGCTTCATCTAGCGTGCTAGTCTAAACCTCTTTGGGCATTTTAAAACATGTTCTACTCCCATGGTAGTCTGTCTCAGTGTGACTCTACCCTATTTTTAATGCTTGTCTACTTGTTATCCAGTTTTGATATGCGTTTACTTTGCAAACTTATCTGTCACTGTAAATGTCTGATTCTATGATTGGTTCTGAAATTCATACTGTATTGATACCACTAGCTATCCCCTAATCCCATAAACCCTACAAGAACTATTATGCTCTTGTATACTATATGATCTATGTGTCCCCAAATCCCATTACCCATGTTTGTGGTTGCTGAACCTACCTTGGTTCTATGTTCTTTGGTTGTGTATGAAGCTATTTTGGGTGTTGTGTTTGGACTGTTGCTTATTACTCTACTCTCTTTTCAAAACTATCTTACTGAATAACTCCCTCTGTTGTGTTTTACAAAACTATTTCAAACAAGTCTATTTTCAATATGTTTTCCTGCTTAAATCTTTTCAAAACTATGTCAAGCACTCTCACATCTACTCTTAGGTCTTAAGTTCCGCCCCTCTAATGTGTGACTGCTTAGGGATCCCTATGAGATCCCTCTAAACTCTGATACATTAGCGCTGGCCCTTCTACACTGCACTTACTTAACTATGATTAAAAAATCTGCGTGTGAGCACTGCCCGAGATCCCTTGAGGTCCTTAGGGAACTTTGACATACCCGGATTATGTGAAAGGCTGTGAGGCAATTTGGCATTGGAAATTCTAGAAATTCTGGCCTACTTGTAGTATCCCTATAGTGTAACTTCTTATTTTTCTTATCTACTTATGTAATTCATTCGATATTGGATTGTAATAATTTGTTGTAAACAGATATTGGGGATGTATAGTGAAAATGGTAGGGTAGATATGCATGTTATAGACATCAAAGGGGTAGAAACTATGCTTTAGGTTTACATTTCCTATATGCGCAATAGAATCCATGTTTAGGACCAACATGCGAAAAGCATATCATGTATTAGAGACCATGCTCCCTAGGTTTTTTTTATTTATTATGTATGCTATTTTCAGTATCTCATTTTGGCATCCTTGTTATCATTTAGGAATCCTGTTCCTAGGATAAATAACAGTAATAATAAACGGTTCTTCACGCAATTATGTCTTGCATATTAGAAATCCTGCTTTAGGAATTTTGCATATGAATCATTTTGTACCTCTTATGTGCATTAGACACCATGATTTAGGATATTGTTAGTATTTGCTTAATTACACCTAGTTAACTACCGATGTATGAAAAGGAATATAAAACAGTCTCCTCCTGTTTAAGCAACTGGCAATAATCCCTATATTTTTGTAACACCTAGAACAACATGCTCTTAGGCAAAAATGACTTGTGAACTGCTAATGATTCTGGTAACAACTGTGCACTATCCCATTCCTAGGCAAGCCTTAGGTAATCAACTCTTATAAAAATTGGAAACTGCCTCTTTGTGTTTACTACTTAATGGTTAACAGGCTTAAAATTAGTAGACAAACTGATTAGGGCCCCTGCTTCTGAGTTATAAAATAAAATTGCATATCTCATGTGTTCTGATATTTGCCTAGACATCATGTCTTAGGGTCCTGTTTAACAATACTACCCTTATTTGTGTTTGAATCATGTTGTTTACATGTTTTATCTGTGTATGTAAAACTGAGCCTCTTATTTGCACTTTCCTGCTTTTATTTGCTAAAGTCCTATGTGTTCTTGCTTGTCACCCTAGTATTTTCTCCTTTAAACCTAAAGGTCTATCTAGAACTTCCTGTAGGTAGGGGTCCTAAATGCTTCCAGGATAATTAGAAAGGGACGAGTAACAGCACGTATAGAGATCGCTTAAATAAAACTTGCTTTAATAACCGCTAAGGGGTGGGAATAGGCAGATTTGGATATGATGGCTACGCGCTAATGTCACGTGTAGCCCCTCATTAAGGAGTGTTTACCGAAGATTGCGTGGGGTGATCCTGTAGGCTAACCAACCTAGGGCCCCTCCTTCCCAAATTTCCTTTGCCTAAAACTTTACTTTTCTATATAAGTTGTTCAAATTCTTTGTCTTATTATTTGAGTCATACAATGTCTAACATGCTTTAATTGCAATTATTTGTCTCAACTGCTTATTTATAAGGACTAATTCATAGATATAAGTTCGACCGAGACCCATCATTATGGACCAAGAACGGTGTCTAACACCTTCCCCTCGAGGATATTTCGAGCTCTTACCCTAAATCTCTGGTAATGCAAAACAATCCAAGAGTTAATCGCTCTAGGTGCCCTAACGCACCATAATCTGTTAAGTGTTGACTCTTCAAAATATAAAATTTCCAAAAGAAGAGTTATTACCCCCCATAAATATCGAAACCCTGGACCTTTTTCCCCCGTAAAAAGGGGAGGGAAAAAAGGGGGCGTGACAGACGCTAGTTTGGTTGACAAGATTACTTGATAAACTAGCAGTTCCCTCTCGTACTCCTATTAGAGTATTTTGTGATAGTGAGTCAGCTTTACACATAGCAAAGAACCCAGTATTTCATGAACACACCAAACATATCAAAGTATATTGCCAATTTTGATAGCATCCTAGGAAGCTAAAATCTATTTAAGGTCAAAGATGAAGCTTGGAATCTCAAAGAGGGCCTTTAACAAGATCGCAAGCTAAAAAGTTACAAAACAAGGTCATTGGACTTCAGGAGCGAACAAAGAAGTTGTTAGTTGGGAGGTAGATCTTAAGAATAAAAGATATGAGTTATCTAGGTGTTATAATTATTTTATGGCCCACATTCATGTCCAAGAAGAGGTGGATTAGATCCCAAGAAACATCCTCTGAAGAAGGTCCAAATCATGCCATTGTTGGACCAATTTGGCACCTAAAATGTGTCCAAACTTGCAGCACATGAAGTCCTACATAAAGCCATATTTTTATAACATAAAAAGAACTTACTTGATGTCCAAGAAGGGTACAATAGGCATGCTAGGTGCTAAGTGAAATTTGGTGCCGAGTTGCTTGCAAATTTCCTTCAAGATTTTCAAGTTTCTATCCAAGATTGGTTTGAGACTTATTTCCATATATTCTAGGACTATATGTTTTCCTAGTTAGTTAAGGTTATATTTTCTTTTTCTAAGGTAGTTGGACTTACTATCCAAAGTAGTTTAGGACTTTATTTCCTTATTTTTTTAGATAGAATTTCGTGACCCCTCCCTATATAAAGGTGTATCATCTTTGTTTTTAGACTTAGATTATGATGGACAATTATCAATAAAAATTGTGAGATTTTTCTTGTATTCTTGTGTGTGGCTACTCTTGGATTTATTCTTCAACCTTCAAAACTCAACTTAAGGTGGTAAAGATTAAACTCTATTAGAACCTTAGATCACTTCTAGGTATTCAAGAAAGGTGATAAGTTTAGGCTTATCGTTGTTCTTGTTATTCTAAAGGGTCGGGTTTCACAACCTATTTCTTATTTTAACTCTCTATCAAAGGCGATTAGTTCTTCGTTATCTAATTGTTGTTGATAGGATTAAACTTAAAAAATTGACTTCTTGAATTCAAGAAACTCTTTCTTGAATTCAATCTATCTTTAATTTCCGTTCTTTTTTGTTTCTTTTTTTTCTTTTAGCTTCCGCTGGTTTCTTCGGTTTTCTTAGTAGTTCTTGGACCCATATCGTATTGTAATCAACTTTGTTCGAAAGAAGCTACAGTAAGGTCTGGTTTCGTTGCATTATATTGCCACCAATGACCAGCTTGCAGACATTCTTATCAAGGCATTCACAGACATCAAACACTCTACTATTTTGAGCAAGTTCCTCCAACTTGAGGGGGAGTATTGAGATTGTATTTATTCTTCTGTATACATTTTATATGTTAGTTAAAGGTAGAGTTAGAAGGTTAGTTAGTTAGGATACAGCTGGCAGCAGTTAGTGATCAAGGTGTGCAGCTGTCACTCTCTCTCTCTCTCTCTCTGTGTGTATATGTTATTGTACACATTCAATACAATTGAGCTTCATTCTTCATCAAAGCATTCTTCTTCTTCTTTCGTCTTCTTCCCCTCTCTCAAATAATGTAAGTTCGCGAAAAATACTGTAAATTTATTTATTATATATTTGTATATACATTGGTGACCTCTCAAATAATTTATCCGACCCCCTCCATAAACAAAAAGAAGGGTGAAAACCTTGGTTTTGTAACTTGCTCAAGCACTTCAGTTACTTGACAGTTCCAAGTTCGAAACTGGCTGCAGCACTTCTTCTTTTTTTTTTTAATTCTTTAATACTTGTACACAATAGTCAACCTAAAATTTTAACTTTTATCCTTTTCTAAACTAAAAACAAAACTAACCCTTCTGCCTCTCACCTCTCTTCTCCAAGCAAACCGCTCACCCCTTCTGCTAAAAAATAAAACCCCTTTTTCAATTAATCCTTTTCCACTTCTGCTCGAGCTCGAGCTCGAGCTCGAGTCCAATAATCTGAATGGGCGACGGCTACAAAGTTTGAGACAACTCTTCAGCTGAACAATAAGTTTATTTGAGTAAAATCTTAATTTTAATTTGAGTAAAAAAAATCCTTTTAAAAATATTAACTTAGCAAAATAATTTGGATCAAATTTTGCTTTCTCCAAAGAGTTTAAGAGCCAAAAAGTAGCGCCAAATTAATTTTATAGACATTAGAATATTGTGTACTAATGTTATTTTGAGACATTCTTTCAGTGCAGTGTTTTTTTTCAAACAAAATCTTCGAATTAGGGCATCTTTTATAGGATATATTTTTAAATGATTGTTTATTTTGTTATTTTGAGAAGAAAATATTTACAAATGTAAGTAACAATGCTATTATTAACCATTTTCAAAATATGAAAGCACGTCGAGTTCAAGTATGAGCTAATGATGTACTTTTCTTATGTTGGTATATAGTGATATTCGATAATATTAAAGTTTATGTTTTGTTGATAAGTTAGCATACATTATGTTTTCATAGATTTGCGCTAATAATGGTGCCCCGTCATGCTCAAATTCTGAATCTGCCTCTGTTTTCATCTTCTTGATGTTAGTTATATTCTTTATCTTTAAAAGTATTTATGTGCCACAAGTCGTTACATACCTTAATTTTTATATTGATTCTCTGGGTTTTTATATTTCGCACGATGTTTTTACATCTAAATTGTACTTATTATCTTTTCCTTTTTACGAATAAACACCTGGACTTTTGACAATACAAGTGCAGAAATTCAGTTTTCAGTCTATTTCAAGTTGCCAACTCTAAGTGAATTGCTACCGCTAAAGACGTTGATCTGTAAAAGAATCAAATCCAAAATCGCATTCCTTTTCATGTAATAAACGAAGTTCGGATTAGAAAGTTAAATTCCTAATCATAATACTCCTATTTTATCTTCTGTAAAGCAGAAGTCATTCCCACGCCCACATGCTGAAAAAAAGGATACAGTATGGCATTTACATAAACCAAGTGTAGCCGTAGGTTCCTCGATGAATTTTTTCCTTTTTTCCAAGTATTTACCACCAATCGTCTTATAGTAGCATAATAACTTTGATAGCGTAAACAAGTTGAAGTCAACAATTCCCAGGTCAAACATCTCAATTTTAAGGAAAAATCATTTACAACTCCTTTTCAAACATATTCTATGGTGTATACAGAAGTCTTTTATTCAAAGGAATATTTTCAGCTGAGTGTCTGAGCACCAAAAACCAATTACTGCAGCATGATGTGTGACAAGTCCAACTCTTCAGTTTAAAGCCAAGTTTGCACTCTTCTTATCTGTCTTCTTTGCAATTAGAAATCTTCGCCTCAAATCCAGCTTATTTTATCAGAAGCAGTAACATCCATGCGTTTAACATTGATATCCAACATAAACCTTTAATTCTCAGGCATTAGCTGACTCCTGGCTGTAACACAGGAAAGAAAGTCCAGTCATTCTGAATGCCTGATTCCTTCCCAGCAGCCCTGTCACTTGTCCACCACTCACAGTCAACACTGTCCTCCTCCAAAACTTCTATTTTCACATTGTCAAAATCAAAATCTTTGCTTGAACCAAATGTAATATTCCGCTGTTTTCGATGACATTGATTGTCCTCCCTTTCTGAAGCTTTCTCAGGCAATCCATCTGTTTTTTCTTCGACGTTAGAGCTTCTACTTTTCATTTCCTTATTGGAGGGGGCAGGGACATCCATTGGCAATGTCTGTTGCGAATGTGACATGACCGGCTCCTTTTCTCTACAACTTGGGACATCTTCTCCGGTTAATTCAAATGAAACTCTGTGATCAATTACACCCTCCGCAATTTCAGATCCATTATCAGAATTTGCAAGAGATGCTACCTCGGAGATTTGGTTCTCCAAAAGATAAAAATCTCGGGAAGGTGGTTCCCCACCATTTGGAGTCACAGTCCCAGAACCTAGCCTTGAAATCCCACCATTTGGGGTCAGAGTTCCAGAGCCCAGCCTAGAGCCCCAGCCACTCGGTGTCAAAGATCCTGAGCCAATCCTTGAACCCCATTTGCGAGTGGAGAAATGTTCATAACCAAGAAATTTTGGAGGTTCCCCCTTACGGAACTCAATTATAGGGCATTTGCCAGGGAAAGGTGAGGAGGTGCCAGAATTTGATACTACTGAACCTGGAGATATTAGATTACTACCTGGACTTCCAGGATCTTGATAAGGCACAAACTCATACTGGGACAACGGGAACTTATAATTGGAACCACTATATCTTCTATTCCGGGCCAGAGATGATGTCAAAAGCTGCGCAAAAGGCACTTCTGGTGAAGGTGGTGTTGTCATATGCACCGGCTCAGGTGGGGGAGTAAAATTAGCAGTAGATGGTTCAGTGGTGAAGGTAGAGAAAACAGGTGGGGAAACTAACTGTGTTTCATGAGCATAGGGACCAATTGCAAAAATAGATGCAGTCCCACCGGGAGAATATGCATTAATAGAAAAGGATTTGAGAGAGAGTAATCCAGCGGGTGACTGGGTAGAAGAAGGAGGATCAGATGGAAGAAAGGATGCAGGAGAAGAGGGAGGAGCTATAAAGGGAATTACAATGGTGGCTGAGCGGTTTGGATTTTCAGTAACTGGAACAGCAGGTCCAGGTGCCGCAGGTTCAGGTACAAGGACGGCATGACCAATTCGTTTGCTGTGCTTGTAAGAACCAAAACACCAGTATAGACTCCAGCAGCTTCCCCATCTTCTCTTCTGGAACCAAATAATTGAACTTGTGACTAATAATCTTCAAAGGACAATTACGACCATAATTTAAGACCTTTAGACAACTCTAGGACTCAGCATTATAGCAAGTACATTCGATCTATGTTAGTTAAATCATCTTAAAACTTGAAACCAATAACAAGAATTAAATGACATATAACAATAATGGGAAGGCAAGGGAAGAAGAATACAAGTAGAATTTAAAACAAGAAGTTCGATAAATTTCACGTTTCTTCATTCTTGAACGGAAAACGACAAACAGACTCCAAAACTGTGGAACACTCCAATACTCAATGCTATAGCAAACACATAAATCCATACTAGTTGAATCATCTTGAAACTTGAATCCACTTAAAAAGTAAGCATCTCAATAACACTGTTGTATGCTACATTGAAATCAAAAGCAAGCACAAGAAAAGATGCAATATTAACAGACTTCAATGCTGAACGGTACAACCCTACAAGGTCAAAATAAAGAGTTGGTGCATAGATTTCAAAGTGTACACGCTATCTAGAGATCGAAACAACTACTATTTGTCTTGAGGCTGTTCGCATAATCCTATCATGCTCGAGTTGAAGTCTTCTTACTTGTCCTAATTGTCTACATCAAGCATAGACTACAGAGGAAACCAGTACAGTACTATATTTTCTTTCTAATTATCCACTATTTAAACTTGTCAACTAATAGGGCATGTGAGACGAGCTCAAGTATCGACCAAGCTAACACTGATTAACTCTATTTAAGTACCAAGTTCCTACGCCTAGCAAATACTCAAATTTAAGAACAAAAATGAATTAAAAGAATTACAGGAAAGGAGGGAAAAGTTTTACTTCCACTTATTCAGAATTCTACGATGCTTAAATTAGTTTTTGATCAGGTATAAAACCTACCAACTCGATGATCTGATTACTAAGAGTTCCTTTTGGTAATTTCTTACGTGAAGTTAAATTCAGACCACATATAAGCTTTGCTGCTTTAGCCTGGTATATACCCGAACCATGACCAACATTTATTCGATCATCAGAGTTGCAAATTGGAATGACTCCTTCTCTGCCTTGAGTAATGCTACTTTTCTCTGAACATCTTGAGAGTCCTACTTCATCTCTAAGCAATCTATTCAGAATTAAAATATGTGCCAAAAGGCTTGTTAAAGATGTAATAACTGGCTACAGCTTATAGGTGCCCCAGAACTGCCCAAGTTACAGATTTTCCAGACTATCAACATTCTCTTCTGATTTTCGGCAATTTCATAAATATAAATCGGTAGAGACAGATTTTCCAGGGGCGAGGCGAGTGCGAGTAGGATGGTCATAGACGGCTTGTGTTTAATGTAGAGTTCACACTAATCTTATTGTTCCCCATAGTTTTGGGCTTTAGTTGTGGGTTATTGTTATTGCATGTCATCTGTTTTATGGTTTTTTTTAGGGTGCTGTCATTATGTCTTCGGTCATGTTGACGTTACGGATGAATTGTCTTTTCTTCTTTTCTTGTTTTATTTCCAGCTTCCTGAGCCGAGGGTCTATCGAAAAAACCCTCTCTACCCCATCAGTGTAGGGGTAAGGTCTGCTTACACAGTATCCTCCCCAGACCCCACCTATTGGGACTTTACTAGGTTGTTGTTGTTGTTGTAGAGACAGTATGCACAAAGAAACACATCCTTTGGACATCAGAAATGACATCAGTGATTACTTCAAGTTCTCATAGTTCAAAGAATCTAGGGTGCAAAAGGTACCCATCCTTCTCAAAAACACTAAGCACGTTGAATATTGAATAGCACAACTTAAGCGCAAACATTTTCACAAAGATGCAGCCTCATTTTCCTAATCAGAACTTGTATAAATTAGAAACACAAGAAAAAAGGTGCATATGCAAAGGCCAATTGCCATATAGTTACACATAGAACTCCCAAGTAATAGGCAAGCATATCTGGCAAGTGTAGAAGGATAAGTCCATTCTATACGTTAGCTGGTATTTATTTTCAAGTTTCCAACAGCATAGAGACCTTTAGCCGTTCAAAGAATTCTTGATGGAAAAAAGGAGCACCATTTCTCAGTTGAAAAAGCTACTTAAAAGCACAACCACAGGGCCTAGAGCTTAGTAACATCCACAAGATAGAACAAGATCAGACGAACTTCCAGCACTGATTCAGGATAAAAATATGGCTTCAAGACAAAAACCAATTATAGCCATATGCAGTATCATAAATGATTCGTGGAACAGGAAAAGGTGGTTGCCTGCATCATCCAAAGAGCTGATTTATTGTCAAAGTAGTTTAGTCCCAAGGAAAGATCCTAATCTACTACTTCTCTCCACTGGCTCGGTTCATAACTATTATTCTCCAACCTCCAATAACCTATCAACTAGTCACACAGCTCCTAGAAATGTCATACGCAAATTTTCACTTTCTATTTGGCTGTTTCTGATCCCAAAAGCTGGTGTGCATATAAGAAAGATGGAGAAGAAAACCTATACCTACAAGTATGCATATATCTCTTGAAACTTTACAAAATTAAAGCATCACAGTAAACCATTTAATGCAACAGAATGTAATGAAACTGGCTCTCCCTAGTTTCCAAAACATCATATTAAACCTAACAAAAGGTAGCCCGGTACACAAAGCACCCCGCATTCATGTAGGGTCCGAGGAAGAGTCGCACCCCAAGGGATGTAACAACATGGGATGTAATGTGGACAGCCTACCCTAATGCAAGCATTAATGGCTGCTTCTATGGCTTGAACCCCTGACGTATAGGTCACATAGAGACAACTTTATTATTGCTCCAAGGCTTTTGTTCATTGTAGTAAACCTAACGATGCAGACAAAGCAGATTGATACATTCCTCAGCCCTCAATCTTCCCCCTATTTTATGGACACAGCTTGTAGATTTTCGCAACTTTTTCTCTCTAAGTTACAATTGCTAATGTCTTCTAGGCTAAAAGACATGATTTCCTTTTAAGAAGAATAGTCAAAGCATTCAAACTAGACACTTATTTTCGAAAGGGCAGTAGGTCGTGTTAAACAAATCTGGAATCAAAGAGAATTCTCTTTTCTCCGGTAAGTCTTTAAAACCAAAGTCCAAGCAATTCCTTTTAAAAGCCAGATCCAAAAATATGTGGTTTCAGTCGGATGCTACGTTCTCTGATGGCACTGCTTCCCTCGTTGAATATTGATTGTATCACACTCAAAATGAAATGGAAGAAACCAGTGCTACAGATGGTCGTATGATAGGTGATGACCCAAGAATTGTGGAAGAGAAACGAGCACTATTTATTGCTTAACTGATTTTCAAGTTAGAAAAAAAAAAAAGGAGACCCTCATACAGGAAGAACCCAGATGCAGATAAAGTCTTCGATTTTTACGCAATCGACCCCTTGATCTCAGCTAAAAAGGCAAGAAAGGTACTTTTTGCAGTCCACAAATCCTAAATGCGTTGAAGATTGCAGCAGAACTCCCCTTAAGCAAGCCGAATTTTCTCAAGCTTTTCCCTCCACATGTGTATCTATCCTCTAATCGCCTTAAATACAAGCTTCATCATCCATTATGGACCGAATATTCATATCTAATCACAGCAAACAATCTTTCATTTCGCCCAATATATTACATCACAGCCCACAACCTTCTACAGAGTTGACCACCACATATATTTCCTATACCTCTTAGCAGGGGATTGTTCTTCTCAGCTGGCTTGTTAATCGTGATTGCTAATCATACACAAATCAACACCAGCTTCCTTTTCTTTCACTGATCTGTATTTCCTTTGTATGATGATTTCAGATCGTTTTAGCTGATAAACGTGATACCACTGTAATTCAACGATCAACCCAAATCTCCAATCCAGTCCACAAAAGAATCTCACACGCAATAATTAGTAAAGAGAAATTTAAAAACTAAAATAAAAGGCTTTAAGCTTTTACCTTTAACTTCACAACAGCAAGAAAATTGCATCAAATCATTATAAACAAGAAAATGATAAAAGTTAACACAAAAATCTACAATACTGGATTTAACTTCATCATCATAAACTTATAATTTTAAAAAGTGACATCTTAAGATATACAAACTTACATGCTATCATAAATACAGAGAAACAGATAAATATATAGTTATATACCTGAACTGAAGACGGTTGAACTCTACTCTCTGCAGTAACTATGGCCGTAGCGGCAGCATTTACCGTATCTACTGTATTTTGTACGCTACTCATGCTGATCCTTGACAAAAAAAAACTACAAAACAAATTCTGTTCGCCGGCGAAGTATGATGAATTTTCCGGTAATTGAACGACCGGAATTTAACAAGGAAGATCGCGAGACATTCGAAGAAGAACAAACACAAACATCGAGAAATGACAGCGATTTTATTAATAAAAAAGATGAAAGAAAAAGTTAGAAATGAAATGAAATCACGAAAAAACTGAGTTGAGTCTCTCTCTAGCTGTTATTTTGTAATTATGTAGGGAAGTGTGGGGTCAAAGGAACATTAAAGCAAAGATCTGTGGTATTATTACGAAGATGGGAAGGTGGTGGGTGTGGATAATGTTTGGAAAATTGGAATTATTAGTGAAGTATGGAATGGCGGAAATGTCCTTGGGTTACGGTCAAATTTAATGAGGTGCCATTTTCTGTAAGCGGCGCAAGATAGATAGGTTGGGCTATTAATGGCAAAACTGACGCCAGGGATGCGCATTTATTGTTAGAAGACAGTAAGTTAAGGGATGTTGTATTTGGTGACAGAAGAGGATGCGTAATGCGCCACCGCTTGAGTTTTTACTCGGATCACGTGATCGTCGTGAGCTGTGAGTTGTTTGGTTTCTTTTCCTTTTTTTTCTCCTCAATGTCAGCCTTTTATCTAATCTTAGTTGCTAGATTAGCGCTTTATTTTGTTCGTATATAGTACTCCAATTAAGGAGTAAAAATGGTCTAACTGAATTTAAAAGATATAATAGCTTACTGGTCACTTAAACTTGTACCGGTTTGTAAAGCCGATACATGAACTTATATTTTTTTTTATTTGAATACTTCAATTTGACGGAATGAATATTAATAAACACTTTCTGTTGAAAGTGTTCTCCAATCACGCTGACATGAATGTCATGTCACATGTTTGATCTTTATTATATGACATGTGAATTTGTGGGCTCTACATTATTTTTAAAAAAAAATGACTTATACAAAATTAGTAACATTATCATATCCAAACATAAAAAAAAAAAAAAAAAAAGGATCAGGAATTTTACCTCCAAGAAGCCATTAGTATCAGTAGTCAAAGCTTGCAAAACTATTTGTGTTTCATTCATCTGAAGGCCAGCCTTGCTGGCATATGAAATTAATAGTTTTTTTCATACAGATCCGGATAAATTGCATTCTGGGGAGAGTGATTACCGAATGAAAGAGTCGGAGGAAGAAGAAGAATCAGTGAAGTTAGGAGTAGAGGCGTAAATTTATTCGCTACCGCCGTGGACAACAAATGCATTACCTTTGCTCACGAATTTCTCACCATTATAGTCATGCACTGAAGCTTCTGTGAAATGGAGCAAACCTAACCACGAGAGGAGTAATCCTGAAGCTCCAGCTGACTTCAACCATCGCATTTAACCCTATCAAAAAATAAAAAAAATTTACAGGATGGGGTTGAGAGTGCTTGGGAAGATGAGAGAGGTGGAAAGAGAGGGAAAAAGGGCAGGGGTGAGAAAGAGAAATCTTTTATTTCTTTAGTTTTTCTTTCTTATTTATTTTTATTCTATTTCTAATATTTTTTTAATAGGAATAAAATTATTCACGCACTTTGGTAGCGTGATTTGCACACAATTTAGCCATATCAGCTATGTTACTTCCACATAGGCTTGGTGAATGGTCAAATGTGTTTATTAATATCCATTCCGTCAAGTTGAAGTGTTCAAATGGAAAAAATATAAGTTCATGTATCGGCTTTACAAACCAGTACAAGTTTAAGTGGCCAAGAAGCCATTATGCCAATTTAAAAATTAGTATTTTTTCTATTTCAATTTAGATGAGATAGATTGACTCGGCATGAAATTTAAGGGAGAAATTTTTTTTTTTTAAAACTTGTAATTTTAAAAGCTTAAGGAATAAAATCTTTGTAGGGCTATAATATTTGTGCTGCTATAAAAGTTTTTCATTAAAGATAAACAAACAGTTTAAAGTTGAACTATTTTTAAATTTAAAATATTTTATTTATTTAAAAAAACTAACAAAAAAAGTACCTCATTTAATTTAAAAAAAAATAGTAGCTAAATAGAAATTAGGCTTCAAGGTAATTCCACATAGACATAAAGAGTTCCCATCTTGGCCATAGAAGTTAATGTATATAAAGTAATAAAGAAATAGTTTAGAGCATATGAATTAACGCGTTTACTTTTTAATGATTCGGCCCGGTTTCTTTGGTATCGTATGGGAGGGATTGACCTTTCTAACGCATATTCAGTCGTACCGGTATGGCCCCACTGATTTGTTTTCGATCGGAGCATTAAGCGGGGCAACCCGGTTCTACTTGACTAAGCTCGTGCTCCTCCAAGGAGAGAGTTTGCTTTACCCAACTCCCTTTTTGATAACAAGACAGAAATTTCCGATCCGACACTTGTTAGTTTCGATTGAAGAATGAAAAGTACCCTGCCCTAGCAAGCACCTACTCCTATCAAAAAGCGAGACTTTACTAAACAAGCAAGAAAGGCTTATATAAAATATTTTAAAAAATGAATCTATATTTCTAAAGCCTACATAAAAATGTTATAAATTATAGTTTGTAATGAAAATATTTAAAATGCTAGCTTTTTCTCAAACAATAAAAATAGTTTTCTCTTTAGAATTTTTTTCTTCTCTCTTTAGTATTTAAGTTACATACTTTGGAATTGTAAAAGAAATTTTCACTATAATAAGATATACCTAATATTCATTAACATTTTTACCATGTAGTAATACTAATATAAAATATTTACCTTTCATTATCTTATAAATAACTAAATTGTTTAAACATTTTTGACAATGTCGTAAAAAATTTATCCCTACATGCATTTGGTAGGGGTAAGGTCTGCGTACAGACTACTCTCCTCATACCCCACCTGTTGAGATCATACAAGGTTTGTTGTTGTTACAACAAATAAGTACAACTGCGGACCCGTTTGTCCATGATTTGTTTTTTCGAATTTTTTTTCAAAACCCTGTTTGTCCATAAATTTTTGTAAGTTTTTTGGAATTTTTTTTAAAAAGAAGTTTTTCAAAAATCAAATAGTGGTTTTGACCATTTTTTCAAAAATACTTTTTCCCTCACTCACAAAACTGTAATATTTTTCAAGCAAAACGCATATCCTAACATAATTTTAAAAACTATTTTTTTTTAAAATTAAATTTTTTTATGTCCAAACACCTACTACATATAATTTTTAGGAAAATGATATTTTATAACCGCTTTCAAAATAATAACCGAAAAAATATATTTTTGTATATATATATATATATTATGTATATTATATACAAAATTTATACTACACTTTTTCAACCATTAAATATAAATAATTTTTACTGCAGGCAAAAGTGAAAAAACCCCAATGTTTTTATTAGTAGCAGTTGAAGTTCAAAGAGATGTTTTCAACGGAAAATGAGTACAACAGTTGGGGAAAGATGATATTCCTGTGAAAGAAAAAGGGAAGTTTCTAACGGAGCGAATACACGTGCGGGCGGGGAGCCACATCTTTTGTAGTTTTGGTGCTTTTCCAGGCCCTCGTGTGCGTCTTCTGTTTAAGACAATGACCCTCTTCTTCTTTTTCCTTCTAAATTATCCCCTTTTTAAGTAATCTATATTTCAACTACTTTTGCACGGCTTTAGCCTTCTCCACGTTATTCCTTTCCCCTTTTTTCTCATACAATACCCATTTTCCCTACTTACTACACAAAACTAAACAAACAGTGCCGTTTGCCTTTTTCCTTGTCATGAAACGTGAAAGCAAAAGCTCCTTAAAAACTTTCTATGCTTACCTTTTATTAACCTCCTTTTCCATACAAGTAGTTAATTAGTTTATAGCTAGCCTTTTCTGTCGTTTATCTTTTCTCATAATCTTTACATTATTAACCATGCATCTTTTTTGTTAATGATCAAGATAATGATTGTTAATCAAATAGAGAAAAAGAACTAGTCCTGAGAAGTTATCAAGTGTGAATCCACTTCAACTTCAACAATAATCATTCATTCTTTTTGGGGTTTTTCTTCTATTAGCCCTCACCTCTCACTACATATATAGGTAGAAATTCAAAAATAGCCAGATTTATACGTGGTCATTTAAAAATAGTTACAATTTCAAAAGTAGTTGAAATCTTTCCATTTTTCATGTAAAAATAAATCTGAACAAAGATACTATTCAAAATCCGAAAAATACTCCAGCATAATATACTGGAGTTCCAGTGTAATATACTGGACTTCCAGCATAATATGCTGGAAGTTCATATATAAGTGCACCGATCTCCAGAATATTATATGCTGGAACTTTCCGTGTTGTAGCAAAATAGTGGTTATTTTTCAATGACTTGGCAAACGCTGGCTATTTTCTAATGATCAATCCGAAAACTGACTAGCCCGTGCTATTTTTCTACATAAGTAGATGTAGATGTTAAAGTAAATAGTTTTAAAGTAATTTCATATGGAAGAACTAACCCAAATAGCCCGTCAATCATCGGTTAAACTAAAAATGTCCGATATATATACATATATATATATATATATATATACATATATATATATATACATATATATGTATATATATATATATATATATATATATATATATATATTGATACGTAATTACTATGGAACATTGGATTGGCCGATTATTTCTGTAAAGATTTAATTTATATATTGGATGTATTACTATGGGAACATGGATTCAGCCCCTACCTTAACGTGAAAAGAAGGGTGATCAAAATTCAAGCAAATACCTAACTAAAAGCAGTTGCGTGACCTAAATTTGATGGTTAGAAAGCTAATAAAGTGATAATAAAGGCAATAGAATTTATAGGGTAATAGGGTAGAAGGGGGTCCACGACAACAAGTGAAGAAGACGTGCCACCACCAATATGGCTATGGGGCTGGATATTTCTCAAGAAATTAAACTGGCCTATCATGTCAAATAGTAGTATATATATTTCTATCATTTATCATTATCAACTTTTCTTGTGTGTGGGAATGGTTTAAGTGTTGGGGTTTGAGTTGAGAGTATGGGTAAATGGTCCTACAACACTAAAGCTTAGCCAACATATCACATGTTTTAAGTTGGTGGACGTTAGACCCCGCCCCAACCGTTTCGTGTACATTTCTACTACTCTACAATTTATTTATCCCTTAGCCAAACTATTCTGCTCTACAAACATTGTCAACAATTTGCCATTACCTCATGTTCTTGTCCTCGATATTCATCCCCTTTCTTCTACAAAGTGACTTCTACTCCCATCTCATACACATGCACCATCTGCATTAGACTATGATTCTACTCCTATCAGTATTATACAAGAATTCAGAATTAATCACCATATACATTACTTTTACTTTTTGTTTGAAAAGTAATTGCAGACTTGTACATACATATACATCACTATATACATTACTTTTACTTTTTTTTGAAAAGTAATTGCGCAGACTATATATATATTATGTACCTTGTATATATTCATAGGCGAATCTATAATGTCGTCGCATATGGTTTACGTAAACCAAGTAGTTTGAACCCAGATTCTGTATTAAGAAATTTGTTAAATATTCATACATATTTAACTATAAATTCAATTATATTGGATATTAACTTGAGAGCACCAACATTTGCATTATATTGGTTATGTTGTTGTAAACATTCATGTTAAGTTCAGCTTCATGTTCTCTATTTTTGTAGAGCAATTTTTTTGTTGTTACTTGTTACTCGTATATCATCATTAGTTCGATTAGTCATCTTCATAATGTTGAAATAAATAGTTATATGCGCGTGGAGCCACTCCACATGTTTCATAAGATCTTTTAATTAGAGTGTATGTATGTAATTAGAGTGTGTGTATGTGTATATATATATGGAGAAAAATTAATTAAAAACTAAGAGAGGTACACCAGGAGCTAGCAAGGAATCCCTACAAAAAACATCACATATAGATAACTTGCAGCAATCGCTATCCCTCTTCTCTGGCAACAGTTAAGAGATTTGGAATGTCATGCTTTTCTTTATTTGCTCTAACACTGAGGAGGAGTTAGATGCATTGTACCTGAAGCTCGATCTAGTTTGTCATTGCTCATTCTTAGCACTGCCTTTTATTAATTTTCAATGCTATGTCTGGCACTCTTTTTTGTTCTTTTTCAAAGTCCATTTCGAGATCCTAACTAATTTGGACTTTTGGTCCACAAGACCCAGTAAAGGAGAAGCAATCTTTATTATATTAGGTTTTTTTTTTCTAGTGCCCGAATGCGAGACCTCTAATTAAGGGTAAAGAAAGTTTATTCATCACATCACAATCTTCGGTCAAATTCTTTGATATATACTAAATGTGATTAAGTGATATTTTGTTATTGTTGCCTTAACAATTTTGTGGTCTAATTTCTTCTATGGGTCATGATGACGCCCAAGGCAAGCCAACAGTGAATTAAACATAAAGTTTCCCTTTTAATAAATTGCTAAGTAGTTCAAATTCCAATTTGTTAAGAAACTACGGAGTAGAAAATTGAATAAGAGAAGCGAAGACTAATAAGGGAACAATTGCAGTGAAATGATTACTCCAAAACTATAAAGTCTACTAGTGAGTGTATCAAGACCCGATATCACAAGTATATGAGCAATTAGTAGAACATACAAAACTCTAACTACTGTCTGGAATAAAGTTGATAGAAAATGAATACAAAAGAGACACTCTAGTTGCTGCAGAACGGCTCGGGAAGGAGCTCACTACTAGGCCTCGCGATATCGGGGGTGCGCGTCGGTATGACTATCAGATGCACCTTCCTCAGATCCTGCATGATTAGTGCAGAAGTGTAGCGTGAGTACATAAACAACATGTACTCAGTAAGTATCTAGTCTAATCTCGAAGAAGTAGTAATAGGGGGCGACATCGACACTTACTATGGGCTAACAATAAGATGCAGAAATTCTAAATAAGCATTGGGTTATGTAAATAATAATAGTAACTCAGTAACAAGCAGTGAGTAAATAATTCTTTCACAAATAGTAAATTTCAAGTTATTTTCTAACATTTTATTAATTACAACCTCACAAGTCATAAAATAATATCAAGTATAATTAGGCTCCGGGTGTTATTAAGCATGATTTATGCCGAGGTAGTACGGCTCGATCCAGAATAATGTGTAACTCCCGAGGTTCGTGCAGCACGAACTATAGATGCATCTATTCTAGTGCTGAGGCGTTCGATCACTCCTCAAGAAGAGAGGATACTTTATGAACATCCGATTTAAAAGTTATTGTAAGACTAATACTCAAAGAAGCATAATTTTTATGAACAGTCAAATATCCCACCAAAACTCAAGTAAGTGAAATTTGGTCTTTTACAATTCCTTTATCAAGTTCCAATATAATTTAGCACTTTAATTAACAAGTAGGGTGCAAACATTACAAGTATTTCATGATTTGGGTCCTACAGTATGCGGACATAAGCATAATTAGTAGCTACGCATGGATTCTTGTCACCTTGTACATACGTAGCCCCTATAATTAGAAGCAAATATTAATGTAAATTAGTTATGGGGTAAATTCCCTCTTACAAGGATAGAAAATAGACTTACCTCATCTCAAAGCTCATTTTCTAGCCACAAATTCACTTTAAAGACCTCACTTGGTGCTGAACAGCCAACAACTAGCCAAATGTTATATAAAATTATCAATATATGCTCAAGAGTTAATAACTTATCTATTAGATTAATTACCCAACCCAAATAGAAACTTTCCTAAAAATTCAACCCCAGGCCCACGCGTGCGGACTCTGAAAATTTTCAAAGAAAGTTGTTACTCATAACCTTACGAACTCAAATATATAATTTTCACTCAATTCCATATCTATTTTCGTGGTTAAATCCCATTTCTATCAAAACCTAGGTTTTTTCATCTAAACCTATAATTTTCACAATTTTATATGTTAAAATCTACCCATAATCTATGTATTTAACTTACATCAAATAGAAATTACTTACCTCCAATAGTTGGGAAAACAATTCTCTCTAAGAAGCTCCAAAATTGCCCAAGAAGTCAGAGAAATGGGCCAAAAGCGGCCTAAGTGTCGTAATAAATGAACTGCCTCCAGGACTTCTGCTCAGTTGGCCTCTTCCATATCTGCGAACCTCTAGCCCACTTCTACGGGACCACTGCTGCGACGCGAGTGCCGCACTTGCATCTTCGGCTGCTTCTACGGTTTCTTCCATCACACTTGTGCTTTCGCAGGTGCTTACCCTCACCCACATCTGCAATTTCTAGGCTGCCTATGCTAGGTCGCTTCTGCGGCTGCTGGCTTTCTTCGGCGAGCTCGCACCTGCGGCTAGCCCTCCGCAGGTGCAATTGCACTGGAAGCTGGATGCTTCAGCTATTCACCCAAGGCCAAACAACCTTTGCGCATCGTGTGAATGGCATCCCCCCCAAGGTCCCGTCCAAACATACCAACAAGTTTGAAATCATTATGGACTTGTTCTAATCCTCGGAACCTGAAAAAAAACACCAAAACTAAGAATCACACCCCAAACCAAATCAAATCAACTTATGAACTTCAAGTTCTTTCAATTTGCTCCGAACACGCTGAATTATACCCAAATTACTCAGAATGACAATAAATTTTGCGTGCAAGTCTTAAATCACCATATGGAACTATTTCTACGTTCGAAATCCTAAACGAACCTCGATAACACCAAAAACCAAATTTAAAAAACATTAAAACCTGCAAGGTGCCAACTATTAATATAAAGCGCCGAAATGCTCCCCGGTCATCTAAAACTCGATCCGAACATACGCCCAATTTCATAATCATCATGCAAACCTATTAGGACCATCAAATCCCGGTACCGAGGTTGTTTACTCAAAACGTTGAATCAAGTCAAACTTAGTCCTTTTTAGTCAATATTAAGGAACCAAGTATTTCGATTTCAATCCAAACTCTTCTAAATCCCGAACTAACCATCCCCGCAAGTCATAAAGCAGTTAAAGCACATTAGGTTAGTCTTATTTAGGGGAACGATAATCTAGAAAGCAAAATGACCGGTCAGCTTGTTATATTCTCCACCTCTTAAATAAACGCTCGTCCTCGAAAGGGTCTAGAATCATATCTGGAGTCTAAATAAGTGTGGATATCTGCTCTGCATGTCCTCCTCGGCCTCCCAAGTTTCCTACTCGACTAGTTGGCCCCTCCACTGAACTTTTACCTCAGAAATCTTTTTGGACCTCAGCTAGCCAACATGTCTGTCAACAATGGCAACTGGCTTCTCCTTATAGCCCAGGCTCTCATCTAGCTGAGCTGTGCTAAAGTCTAACACATGCGACCAGTCGGCATAGTACCTCCGGAGCATAGACACGTGAAAAACTAGATGAACTCCTGATAGGGTGAGAGGCAAAGTAAGCTCATAAGAAACCTCCCCAACTCGTCCCAGCATCTCAAATGGACCTATAAACCTTGGGCTCAACTTTTCCTTCTTTTTGAACCTCATGATCCCGTTCATCAGTGAGACCTTCAAGAGGAACTTCTCGCCTACCATAAATTATAAATCACACGCCTTCTGATCCATATAACTCTTCTGTCTGGATTGTGTTATGTGAAGTTGCTCCTGAATCAACTTTACCTTTTCCAAGGCATCCTTTACCAAATCAAGACCATATAACTTAGCCTCGCTGAGCTCAAACCATCCGACGGGCGAACGACATCTCCAACCATATAAAGTCTCAAATGGAGCCATCTCAATGCTGGACTGATAACTACTGTTGTAAGCAAAATCGGCCAAAGGAAAGAATCGATCCTATTGCAATTAAAAGTCAATCAAATATGCTCTGAGCATATCTGAACCGTCCACTCCAACTGCTCGTCGATCTGCGGGTGAAAGGCTATGCTGAGCATTACCCTGGTCCACAACTCACTATGTACTGCTCTCCAGAAATGCAAAGTAAAATGAGGGCCTCTATCTGATATGATGGAAGCAGGCACACCATGCAATCTAACAATCTCCTAAATGTAAATCTGGGCCAATCTCTCTGAAGAATACGTAGCCACCACTAGAATGAAGTGTGCTGACTTGGCCGACCTATCGACAATGACCCAAACTACACCAAACTTCCACAAGGTCCATGATAACCCAACTACGAATTAGATAATAATGCGCTCCCATTTGTCGCGCCCCCTTTTTTTTGCGAAATCAGGTTTATGATATTTAGGAGGACAACTCATTCCCTTTTTGGGAACAGGGTTTAATAGAATTGGAGAGTCGCTACCTAATGATTTAAGTGCATTAGGATAATAAGAGGGTTTTGTTTGGATAACTAGAGATTGGGTAAGGGCTTGAAATTATCCCAAGGAAAAGGTGTTAGGAACCCCTCAGGATCCACTAGTGTGGTTCCCGGCTAAGCTATTATTGTGACTTAAGGTACAAATAATACATAGGCAAGTAGGACTTCAAATAAGAGGGAATTTTTCACATAAAGGTTAGAAATAACAAAGTCGGAAAGCGTTAAAGAGAGTTGATTTAGAAGAGACGTTTTAAAAGATTTAAAGAAACAAAGAGCAAAGGGAAGGAGATCCTAGGTTTATTAATAATAGGCAGAATAGCCTAAATGACACTTATACTTCTCCCACTTTGTCATACCGGTCCTCCTACTTCAATTGTTTTCACCCAGACACTTTAACTTGATCAAAGCCTATTATCTAAACCCCTCTGACCGTTGACCAAGGACATGTGACAACATAATGGTTGAGCTGGACAAAGTGAGTGCAATTCACGCGAATAATGAGCATGAATATAAACATTTTGAACCAGAAATAATTAAAATAAGAAGAAAAAATTAATTAAATAAGAGTGAAAATAAAATAAGTAAAAAAAAGCAAAAAAGGTATGTCTCTTTCTCTTCTTCCCCCGTACCCACCCCCTCCCTTTTTTCCCTATGTACCTTCTTTTTCTTCCAAGTAAATATTTACAATCTCAGCTTGATTACATCCCAATCAGTTGTTCTCAAATAAAATTGGTCTTAAACACAAATAAAATTTTTATCTAAGCTGCAAAAATATGATGTTGTGATGATAATTTTTTCTTCTGTCTCCAATCCCTTTCCTTGTCTTCAATATTATAGATCTGAGCCACCATTGATTTTCCTCCATTTTTAATCTTTGAAATTCGGAGGTGAAAACCAACAGCCCTTGTTCTGTCATTGATTTTCCTCCATTTTCAACAGCCCTTGTTCCGCCATTGATTTTTCTCCATTTTCAATATCTGTTCCGCCATTGACTTTTCTCCATTTTCGATATCTGTTCTACCATTGGTTTTCCTCCATTTTCCAAAAAAAAAGAAGAAGGCCAACAAACCTTGTTTATGAATGAGGGTAGTTTCTCTTCTACTCAAGAATGTGAGAACAAATGGCGTCAGCGATGCCTTGACCGTGTTCTCTCTATTCGCCGGCAATTATGGTGAGGTTAGTAATGGAAGGCTTAGAATGGAAAGTTAAATTATATTTGGGCGAAATAATAATTATTTCCCCTTTTATTTTCCTATGTGGCATAATAATTGACCTGGAGCTTATCTGGTTTAATTTTCTTGATGTGACGTCCTACGTGTAGGTGATTGTATTACACGCTCTAGTGGCTTCATGTGATAAATGTTTATTATACACAATTTGAAGGAGTGTAAGTATTCAATTGACAAATTATTAAGTTTGGGGACCGGCACGATAAAGTGGGATAAGTATAAGTGCCATTTAGGCTATTCTGCCTTAATAATATGGATCACCCCACGCAACACCCGGTAATCACTCTTACACGTGGTGTTATCGTGTGGTCATCATATCCATATCTACCCTTTCCCACCCCGTTAAGGTATTAAAGCGCAGAATGGTCTCGTTTACTTATTGCATGCTATTACCCACCCCAATCCTATCAATCCCGGAGGTACTTGGGACTACTAATCCTAAAAAGAGGAAATGTTAGGCTGATTTGCGGTTTCAAAAGGTAAAAATACTAAGGCGGCAAAAAAACACATATAGCAAGTTTGGGGGGAAGCATATAAGCAAATAACAAGGCTCAGACAGACCTCTTTTAAACCAGAGAAAGCACATAGTTTAGCATGTCTTGCACGTACTGTTTAAGGTCTAATTAAAACTTAAAAGTTTGAGGCAGACTGATTTATTACATAGTTCAGATAAGAAATCCGAATCAGGCATGCCTGCTAGTTGTAACTAATAACACCTGATTAAGTTTATAAATTTATCCTATGGCTTGCCTAAGTGTGGGACAAAAGCTCCTATAGGTATGATATCTACTGATTTCAGAAAAGAATTAAGTAGATTGAATGCATACTGATTAAGAGGGGTTACCATATTATTAAAGAAAAGAAAACCTTAGCAAAAGTTAAAGGTTCTACAAACATTATTACTGGTTTTAGACTCATAAGCGAGTGGAAACGTTTCAGACTTGGTTGATAGTTCCTATAGGCATACTTTCTACGGGTTGTTGATTTTAAGCACTTTTATAGATATGGAAAAAATGCAGAAAACCTACAACATGATATCTAGGTATTGCATTTTATTACAAACGTGACATCTTATTGCATTTTGGTTATTCAGACCTATAAACATGTTTGCCTAATGTGAAACAGGGTATGCAAAAATCAAAAAAGGGCTATAAGCATATTTTCTACATGCATGTGCATCCTATAGACATGGTATCTATATATAATAATGCAAAAATCCTATAGATATGCCCTCTATATGTGAAAATGCTAAAATTAGAAATCCTATAGGCATGGTATCTATATGAGAATGCTGAATTAAGAAATCCTATAGACCTGGCATCTATATGAGAACATACTGAAATTAGAAATCCTATAGGCATTGTATTTACATGAGAATGTTGAAATCAGAAATCCTATAGGCAAGTTATCTATATGTGAACATGCTAAAATTAGAAATCCTATAGGCAAGTGATCTACCCCTTTTTCCATACATGGTTACCCCTCCCTTTTCACTAGCCATCCCCAAGAGTTTTATTACAAAGTTATTACAGCCCAGAAGAAAATAAAGTACAGAAAAAATACATCAGAGATAAAAAGCTCAACCAATGAGATCCTGATTCAGAATTCCAGTCTGAAATATGTAGTAAACCAACTCCAAAAATCATATTTCAAAGACTTTCTCCCATTTGGGTGTGTCAAAGTTCCCTAAGAGTCTCACATGAACTCCAGGCACTGCTTACACCCCAAATACATTACCAGATTAAGATATAGTGCAGTGTGGAAAAGCCAGCCCTCAAGTGTCCAAGTTCAGAGGGAACTCAGGGTCCCAAAGCAAGGCTCACAGGAGGGGGCAGAACTTAGGAACTAAGAGAGTGCAAGCGCAGGATTCTGAAAGGGGAAAGGAAAAGGGAAACAGTTCACATTGATACACATAGGGGTATAAGGAATGAGGAGTTAGTAAAGGAAAAGCAAAGACAGACTGGTGGGGCATACTCAGCAATAAGGAATGCAGGCATACCCCATAAGCCTATTAGAATACATTGTTTAGAAGTTAGGATCCTTTAAGGGATCAAGTACAAACCATAGACAATAATTCATGTATTGCCATGCTTTAAACTATAACTCAAAACACATAGGGGAGGGGGGTGGGTAGTAGAGCAAGGATTCATAGCAGAAACAAACAGAAAAAGATCAACATGCTAGTTTAAGCTTTTAACTCTGCAGAAACAGTAAAGTAAACATGGATACAAAAGCTATAAGTAAACACACTATGGTGAGGTTGAAACTAAAATTAGGACATACCAGTTTCAAAGAAACAAAATAGATAAAGTGCAGTAGTCTTGTAAAAGCCACAGAATAGACAAGAAGAGAGTGCTAGTAAGAGTTCAGAAGAGATTGTAAAGTAGTAGTGGAGGATTGTTGATCATGTGTTGTGTGTTAAAGAGTCATGTATTTACAATGTAAAAATCATGATGAAATAAGGTAAGAAAATAGTTGAAGAACTGACTGTCAATCAATTACACAATACTCCCTTTAATTAAGGGATTCATATTTAAATGGGTATAAACCAATTAAGGAAAGAAATTAATCAAACACTTTGTGCGAAGTAGGCAATTAAGGGCGAGTACATAAAAGTTATTTAAGGACAGAGCTTGACAATACACGGTTTGTGCAAATAAGGTAAGAAGATCAATTAACAACTAGTAAATCAAAGGGTCCGAGATTTTGTATGAATAAACCAAGTTAAAAAGATGGGAAACGTTTTTAACTTAAAGGGAAATCAGCAAACAATCAATTAGACCTATTTAAAAGTAATTATGAATCAATCACAAGTTTGAAAACCCCTTTTAAAGGAAGGTTCATCACATATAAAGAGTACGCAAACACGTTGATTTGAGAGACGATGTTTTGCCATTGCACAATCAATAGGAAAAAATCCAGTAAAAGAGTTTATCAAAAGGTCAGAATCATATGAAAATAAGGAAGTCCAAACTCAGTTCAGAGACACAAAGTCAATCTGAAACAATTAGGGGTTTTAAAATAAAACCCTAGTCTGAGAAAACCATAAAGCAAAGATGAGAGGGCAGACAATTGAATTGAAATCATGTTTAAAAGTTTCAAAAAAGAACATGCTTCTTCAGCAACAGAACTCATGAGAAAACATGATAGCAAAGTAACATGCAATCACAGTAGAAGGATTCAAAGAGCATAATGGCAAATACTGATAAGAACATTAGAAGAAGCCTGCTTAAGAGGTTTTCTAGAAGAAACTTAAACAGGGCTCAGTAGAAGGCAAACAAAGAAGAAACTTGTGGCCGTTGATGATTTTGATCAACGGCCTGGATCAAAGGGGGAGTCGGGCGGGTAAAATAAACGGGTCAGGGGCGAGTGATTTTATGATTTGGGCCGGTCAATTTGGGATTGAGACTGGGTTCAATTAAGGGGGGGGGGGGTTGTTTTAGGCTAAAAATGAAATGGTTAGGGCTAGTAGTTAAATAGATATTTTCCCCTTTTTTATTTTATAAAATAGTAAAATAATTTTTGGAAACAAAATTAAAGGTAATAAATTGATTAATAATATATAAATATTAAATAAAAAATGCTGGAATCAATTTTGTAATTATAAACGCAATTGATTCTTAAAATAGGTTAATATTGCAATTATATGCAATTTAGCTTTAAAAATACTAAATAAATTTGTAAAAATAAGTACAAAAATTACCTTAACTATATTTTGTATAAATATGAGAATAAAATAAATTACTCACAAAAAAAGATAATTTGAGGAATAATTATTGATTTTTGTACTGCTAAAATAGGGCAATAAATTAATTTAAAAATATTTTAAAAATTGAAAAAAATACTAAAACATTTGGACACACTTATATGCATAAAGATGCTATTTTGAAAGATTTTGCATATAAAAATATGCAGGAAAAAATTGGGTGTCAAGAGCTTCCCCTCTTTACCTGGGAAGGATGAAAGAGTTGTCGGGTAAAGATATGATGGCCAATTTGACCGAACGGAATGGTTTGAAGAGGTTAACCGTGCTTTAGTTCCCGAGCTGCCTACATATCCTTGGTCTTACAGGAATCAGGCTATATGTAGTTCAGGATCCGTCAGCGGAGTATGCCGCTGGAGATATTTTAAGAACGAACGTAATATTCAGGTTGGGATGAATGGTTAAGATCTAGTAGGGTTGCGGGAACTGGAGCGGAATGCTCCTGCCAAGATGGTCGTTGCTCGCCGATTTACCTACAAATAAGCAATGCAAGCGTATATTGTGCATAAATTTAAACATGATAAAATTTCCCATCGGACCATGAATGTTGTCCTTGGACGGTTAGGATGACGTCCTTAGACCATGACGTCCTAGGCCATGAAGCGTATAATAAAGGATTTGCAGGCCCTGAAATTATGCTCTCGAGCTATGAGAATGATGCCTCCGAACTATGATGCCTTTGAATAATGATATGCAAGAGATTAAAAGGGGTCCTCAGGCTATGGCATGGCATTCTCGAGCTATAAAAATGGTGCCTCTGAACAATGATGCCTTTGGATAATTTGGTGATCTTTCATCCCATGAGATGCAATAAGTGGCGATCTTTCAGCCCATTACATGCAGTAAATAAAGTGGCGATCTTTCAGCCATGCAAGATGTAAATGAAGTGGCGATATTTCAGCCGATGAAGTGGCAATCTTTCAGCCGATACATATATAAATAATGTGGAAATATTTTAGTTGATGCAGGTGTAAATAAAGTGGTGATATTTCATCCATGCAGGTGTGAATAAAGGTGGCGATATTTCAGCCATGCAAGACATGAATAAAGCGGCGATATGCATGCAAGATATAAATAAAGTGGCGATATTTCAGCCATGCAGAACATGAATAAAGCGGTGATATTTTATCCATGCAAGATGTAAATAAAGTGGCGATATTTCAGCCATGCAGAGCATGAATAAAACGACGATATTTCAGCAATGCAAGACATGAATAAAGCAGCTATATTTCAGCCATGCAAGATGTAAATAAAGTGGTGATATTTCAGCTATGCAGAAGTAAATAAAGTGACTATATTTCAGCCATGCAGAAGAAGACAGTGCTTAGTCTTGGAAGGCAGAATGGTAGCCTTATGCAATGCATGAATGCAGATGGAGATAGAGCTTAGTCTCGGAAGGCAGAATGGTAGCCTTATGCAATGCAAGAATGCAGATGGATGTAGAGCTTAACCTCGGAAGGCAGAATGGTAGCCTTATGCAATGCAAAAATGCAGATTGATGTAGGGCTTAACCTCTGAAGGCAGAATGGTAGCCTTATGCAAGAGATGAAAGGTGAATAGTAATAAAATTTCTTAGCTGATAGCCGATAGCTGACTGTGATATTGTGGCTGCTGGGGATACTATGAGCAAATAGCAACTGTGAATAGGTACGACGGTTCTGAGAGTTGTATCCCTGAACAGCATGAGTGTATAATATATTCTATGATGCTGCGACTTGGGTGCCTGTATCCAAAGAAAAATCGTGAGTTTTAGTAAAGGGGAAAGGTTAGTTCGTGTCCCCACTAACTTTGCTCGACCTAATTGGCTCTGATCTCATGATACGACATGTATCATTGGGGTAGCATTTCTGAACAAAGCGATTTCGATAATAAACATGCATGAGTTTTTAAAGATATGATATAAGTATATATTTAAGAAATATTTTTTAGATGAACCGACGACTGTGACGTGGTTCAGGACATTGCAACCTTTCTTGCTTCAAAATTTTAAGGGTCCTCCTCAAAATTCTACCCCAGTTTACCAGGCTGCTGCTCCTGGCAGTTGCTTGCGGTGATCGGCTGAAGTTACTTCGGAATTTTAAGGGTCCTTCTTAAAATTCTGCCCTAGTTTCCAATTACGAGGAAAATGAAAATTTTGTTGAATTATGACCGAAGCCATAAGGAAGCCTATATATCCCCTCTTAAATAAGAAAAAGGTCAGGCGTAGTTCAAATTACATCATATAGGAAAAGATAAGATTACACATAGTAACGCGTCACTACATCTGAATTGATTGGTTGTGGCCAAACTTCTCCGTCCATTTCTGCAAGTATAAGGGCTCCTCCTATCAGAACCCGATGAACTATGTATGGACCCTGCCAATTGAGAGAGAATTTCCCTTTGGCTTCATCTTGATGCGGGAAAATTTTCTTTAACACCAGCTGCCCCGGTGTGAACCGTCTTGATTTGACTCTCTTGTTGAAGGCTTTGGACATTCTGTTCTGATAAAGCAGACCATGTCAAACTGCGTTCATTCTTTTACCATTTATAAGAGCTAATTTCTTGTAGTGGCTTTTCACCTATTCTGCGTCATCGAGCTCAGCTTCTTATATGATTTTCAAGGAAGTAATTTCTACTTTGGCGGGAATAACTGCCTCTGTACCATAAACCGACATACAGGGAGTTACCCAGTTGATGTGCGGACTGTGGTGCGGTACCCCAATAAAGCGAATGATAACTTTTGTGCCATTACTTATGCTTCTCTATCATTTTCCTCAATATCTTCTTGATGTTTTTGTTGACAGCTTTTACGGCTCCATTCATCTGAGGTCTGTAGGCTGTAGAATTCTTATGTTTGATCTTGAAGGTTTCGCACATAGCTTTCATTAAATAACTGTTGAGGTTGGAGCCATTATCAGTAATGATTGACTCCGGGGTCCTGAACTGACAAACAATATGGTCGCAGAAAAAATCTACCTTGACTTTCTTAGTTATTACTTTGTAAGATGCTGCTTTGACCCATTTGGTAAAATTGTCAGTTGCCACTAGGATGAATCTGTGGCCGTTGGAATCGGAAGGTTTGATTGGTCCAATAACATCCATTCCCCAAGCGGCGAACGACCATGGTGAGCGTGTTGCATTAAGCTCATTTGGAGGTACCTTTATCATGTATGCATATATCTGACAGCGATGGTACTTCCGGACATACTAGATGTAGTACGTTTCCATAGTCATCCAAAAGTAACCAGCATGGAGTATCTTCTTGGCTAAGACAAAGCCGTTCATACGCGGACCACAGGTCCCGTCATGAATTTCGTCTAGCAGTTTAGATGCTTTCTTCATGTCGACACACCTTAGTAATCCCAAATTCGGAGTCCTCCTATACAGGATTCCTCCGCTGTAAAAGAAATTATTGGACAACCTTTAAAGTGTGCACTTATGAGTGGTGTTTGCAAGTTCTGGGTATTCTCCTTTTGACAAATATTCCTTGATGTTGTGAAACCAAGGTTTTCCATTTTCTTCTTCTTCGACATGAGCACAGTAAGCTGGCTGATCATGGATCTTCACCGAGAGAGGATCAATGAAGTTTGTATCTGGATGCTATATCATGGATGATAGGGTAGCCAATGCATCGGCAAACTCATTCTGGACTCTGGGAACATGCTGAAACTCTATCTTTGTGAACCTCTTTCTCAACTCCTGACATGGTGTAAATAAGGGAGTATCTTGGAGTTCTTGGTTGCCCATGCTCCTCGTACCTGATGTACGATTAGGTCTGAGTCCCCAATTACTAGCAACTCCTGGATGTTCATGTCAATGGCCATCTTGAGCCCTAAGATGTAGGCTTCGTACTCGGCCATGTTGTTGGTGCACGGGAACCTGAGTTTGGCAGACACCGGATAATGCTGATCGGCTTCCGACACTAGGACTGCTACTATGCCGACTCCTTTGAAATTTGCTGCTCAAACAACAGGCTGAAACTCTATCATTGTGAACCTCTTTCTCAACTCCTGGCATGGTGTAAATAAGGGAGTATCTTGGAGTTCTTGGTCTCCCATGCTCCTCGTACCTGATGTACGAGTAGGTCTGAGTCCCCAATTACTAGCAACTCCTGGATGTTCATATCAATGGCCATCTTGAGCCCTAAGATGTAGGCTTCGTACTCGGCCATGTTGTTGGTGCACGGGAACCAGAGTTTGGCAGACACCGGATAATGCTGACCGGCTTACGACACTAGGACTGCTCCTATGTCAACTCCTTTGAAATTTGCTGCTCCGTCGAAAAACATTCTCCACCCGTTATAGTATTTTGCAATATCTTCTCCTATGAATGATAACTCTTTGTCAGGAAAATACATTTTCAGGGGTTCGTATTCTCCATCTACGAGGTTTTCGTCCAGGTGATCTTCTAGTGCCTGTCCCTTGATTGCTTTCTGAGTCACGTAGACAATATCAATTTCACTCAACAGGATTTGCCACTTGGCAAACTTTCCGGTGGGCATGGGCTTCTGAAAGATGTATTTCAAAGGATCCATCCTTGATGTGAGATATGTAGTAGGCACAAAAGTAGTGTTTCAGCTTCTGGGCCACCCAAATTAGAGCACAACAGGTGCATTCTAACAGAGAATACCAGGCCTCGTACGTGGTGAACGTCTTACTGAGATAAGAAATAGCTTGTTCCTTCTTTCCTAATTTATCATGCTGCCCTAGGACGCAACCGAAGGCACCATGTAACACTGCAATGTAGAGTACCAAAGGTCTACCTGGCTCAGGCGGGACTAAGACTGGTGGTGTCGATAAGTATTCCTTGATTATGTCGAGATTATGTCGAAAGCTTCCTAGCATTCATTGGTCCATTTGGTGGCGTCATCCTTTTTCAGCATCTTGAAGATTGGCTCATAAATAATTGTAGATCATGCTATGAACCGACTGATGTAGTTAAGTCTCCCCATGAAACTCATTACATCTTTCTTGTTCTTTGGCGGTGGCAATTCTTGAATGGCTTTGATCTTCGATGAATCCAATTCTATTCCACGGCGACTCACAATAAACCAAAGCAATTTTCCAGCTGGAACCCCGAATTCACATTTTGCGGGATTCAGTTTCAGGTTGTATCTTCTCAGTCTGTTGAAAAATTTCCTCAGATCTTCCATGTGATCAATGTCTTTCTTGGACTTGATGATGACATCATCTACATATACTTCGATCTCCTTGTGTATCATATCATGGAAAATAGTAGTCATGGCCCTCATATAGGTGGCCCGTGGATTCTTTAACCCAAACCGCATCATCTTGTAGCAGTACATTCCCCACGGCGTAATGGAAGTCGTTTCCTCAGCATCTTCTTCATCCATCCAGATCTGATGATACCCCGCAAAACAATCTACGAATGATTGCAACTCGTGCTTAGCGCAATTGTCAATCAGGATGTGTATGTTCGGCAAGGGGAAGTCATCCTTTGGACTGGACCGGTTGAAATCCCAGTAGTCGACACAGACTCTAACCTTCCCGTCCTTCTTCGGTACTGGCAAAATGTTGGCTAACCATATTGGATACTCTACTACCCTGAGAACCTTAGCTTTGACCTGCTTAGAAACTTCTTCCTTGATTTTCAGACTCATATTGGGCTTGAACTTTCTGAGCTTCTATTTTACTGGTGGACAGGTTAGATCGGTTGGAAATTTGTGAGCCACAATAGATGTACTCAGGCCAGTCATGTCGTCGTACAACCAAGCGAATATGTCCTCATATTCTCTTAGAAACTCTGTGTATTCTTCCTTTTCTGATGGTGACAAATGAACGTTGATTTGTGTTTCTTTGATGTTTTTTGTGCATCTCCCAGGAAAACAATCTTAGTCTCGTCCAGGTTGGACTTAGGTCTATTTTCAAAATCTCCTTCGCTATATCATCTTCCTCTAAGTCTATGTCTGTTTGTTGTGCTGTCTCGTTGCATGTCACAGTCATTGGGTCATCAAGATAAGTAATAGTAATGATGTATATGTAATGAGGGAAAATAATAAGAGTAAGATTTATAAAAAAAACTGAAGTTCTTTGATAAATTCAATAACTATTTTTGAACATTAAAGATATTTCTTGCAAAAATAAAAATGTGAAAGAAAAGTAAACTAGTAAAATAAAATAGTGCATGATGCTTGTTCAGCCTTGCTACCTTGAGGCTCGCCGGGCTCTGGTGGTTCTGATTAGTCTAGTTATTTAGGCATGCTCCTCTGCTTACAGTCTGTATGGAATGACCTTCCTCCCCCTCCTCCTCGAAAATGACACAACAATTTATGTCATCGTCTTCCAAGAACAAATTCCTCACTGCTACCACTGCTTCCTCTTCTTCTGACCTATAGATCACTTCGGCCGGTTGGAAAGTCTGTTCCAAGTGTGGTATTGGATGCTCCAATGGATAGTAAGGACCACTCCATGGTGGTGACCAGTTGTTGAAATCTTTCCAGGTATAATCACACCCCAATCCGAAGGTGGTGCCATATTACTTGAGCTTGATGGGCTTAGTGATTCCTTGAAGGTTTTTTCCAAGTCCCTTGCCAGGTTCGTATACGCTCCAATTCAAAAGGCTTTCAATTTTGTTATCCTACAATTTGTCTTTGTAAACGGAGTTGATTCGCTCGAGTGGTGGTAAGTTTCCTCACCTATCCTTCTTCTTCCTCCAATTGCTGGAATGGTCTAGCGACTGTATATGGGATTGCTACCATCGTCGTGAATGATTACCTCTTGGTGATTCCACTCAAACTTCACTGCATGATGTAGTGTTGACACTACATCCCCAGTGGCATGAATCCATGGTCGTCCCAATAATAGATTGTAAGATACTGGCACGTCTATCACTTGAAAATCAACATCAAACCAAGTAGGCCCCATTTGCAAACACAAGCTAATTTCCCCAATAGTGGACCTTTGGGAACTGTCGAAAGCTATGATATTGATGGCCCCGCCCTTGATATCATGCAGCCCCTTCCCTAATGTCCTGAGTGTCACCAACGGACAAATGTTAAGGCTAGACCCTCCATCAATTAGGATTTTGGTGATAAAGTAATCTTCACATTGCACGGTGATGTGCAATGCCTTGTTGTGACTCAACCCTTCTGGTGGCAGCTCATCTTCGTGGAAAGTGATCTTGTGACTTTCAAATACGTAGCCTACCATGTTAGCCATCTCTCCACCGGTGATGTTGCTTGGTACATATACCTCGCTCAGCACTCTTAACAAGGAATTCTTGTGTGTATCAAAAATTTGTAGCAAGGTAAGGATAGAAATCCGTGCCGGTGTTTTATTCAACTAATTAATGATTGAGTATTATTTGGCTTGTATCTTTCTCTAGAGGTCATCGAGACCGGTTTTAGTGATGGTTGGTTGACTAAAGGCCTGCTTGCTTGACTCAGCCAAATGCTCTGGGGTATAAACCCTATCAGTTCTTGTCACACCCTGAGCCGTAACGGCTTTCCCAAAATTGACCTTCCCTTTTCTTCTGGCCTCGGCTGTGTATCCTTTGTGTGAAATGGTGTTACTATCAACATTGCCACTGGGATTGGCGCTTCTATCTCTACTCCAAACGGAGCAGGCCCTTTAGGTGGTAAAACAACAACTTCAAAGAGTGTGGGTGTGTTTGCTGGTGACACAAACTCAACCACAATCGGCGCTGACGTCTTTATAGAGGATGGCACTTCGAACTCGAGTGGCATAGACATGTTTATCTCGGTGTCCTCAGAAGGCTAAATCTGGACCACAATCGGATTAAGGGTGACTACTGGCTTCTTTGGATTGTCGCCTTCTGTGATTAAACCGATTGATCCCTTGGGGTCCCAGTCATCCTCTATCTCAATCATGTGAACACCTCCGCCTTTATGGTCTGGCAGAGGGTTGTTGCGGACATTCGGAGCAGGCTCCTTTGCTACGATGATCTTGTTGTCAATCAAGATCTGGATTTTATCCTTTAGAGAGTGGCGTTCATCAATGGTATATTATTTCATGCCTGAATGATATGCACAGGATTTATTTGGATTAACCTACTGAGAACGGTTTTTGGGAGTTATGATGGGGACAGATGTGACATAAGTAGCAGCTTTGAGCCTTTCGTACAACTGGTCAATTGGTTTAGCAACGGTGGTACATTGTTTAGGAGGTTTTCGATTGAAATTTGATCGAGGTCTAAGGAAGTTTTGACGTGGGGGAGGTGATTGATAGTAGGATGGTTGGATGTTGTAGGCTTGGTAAACATGTGTTGTTTGGGAGTATTTAGGTGAAGCGGGCTGATATGTCGGAGGTGGAGATGACTGATAAGTGGGTGGTAGAGTATGGTAAGAAGGTAAGGGTGGTTGGTAATTTGGGGTTGGCTGATATGTGATTGGAGGTATTGGGTATGTTTAGTACTTGATAGGGGATTTGGTCCTCTGTGCAACCATTACAACACTTACGTCACTTTTCTTAGACGTACCACCAGATTGTAATGCCTTATTTGTAGCTTGAAAGGCTTCAAAGTTCGTAACTATACCACTCTTGATGCCTTCCTCGATCCTGTCTCCTAGCTTGATGATGTCAGAAAATTTTGTAATTCTCGATCAGCATGAGCCTCTCATAATACTGTGGGTCTTAGGCTCGAACGAAGAATTTATTTATTTGCTCTTCCTGCAAAGCAGGCCTAACCTTAGTAGCTTCTGACCTCCATCGAGTAGCATACTCACGGAAGGTCTCTGTGGGTTTCTTCTTCAAGTTTTGAATATAGAACACATCTGGTGAACTCTCTGTGTTGAACCTGAATAAAAAGGTAACAAGTTAGTGAGGATTATTAGAAAAATGCTACAATGTTTAATTACGTAGTGCTTGAAATATAAAGCGCATCTTAATTTTGGGGGATCTCGTTGTGCCCGAGGTAGGCCTAGCGACAAGTTAGTTTTGGAGAACATAGAATGCTAAATGCCTCATTTCATTAATAAAAGGTAGACGAATCCCAAAACGATACTAAGATAACAAGAAAAATAAAAATCACTAATGGCCATTGGCCTTATTACATTTTGTAAAGCGAAAAATGGAAATTCCTATCTATTTGGTCCTAGAAAGACCTTCCCCAGAATCGACATCATTGGCTCCATCGAACAGCTTCCTTAGCTCACACAGTCTCAACAGCAAGTAGGCTCTGGCCAAGTGTTCGCCTTCATTTCCTTCAGCAGTCTGGCAATCTTCGACCCTCTTCAAAAACTTCTTTTCCAACTCTACTATACCTTGCTCCAAATAGATCAATCGCTTGTTGGTGTTGATAGACATATCCTTCCATTCTTTAATTAGTTTTTGATTGGCTTCCTGTATCTCACGATGCTCGCTTTCGCATTCTCGGATTCTCTTTCACAGATGGATGTACTTGACCTGTCCTGTTACCTCGAACAAACCCGGGTTGACCTAGACCATTATGATTCTCCTCTAACTAGCCTGAGTAATAGGGAGGGCAACCTGCATGGTATCTTTCTGGTTTGATGGTGTCCCTTACCAAGACAATCTTGCAATGCCACATATGCTGAGCCTAGCACCTATAAGGGCTATCGTCATTCTGGAAGTCAGCCCGGAAGAGACTTATCTTGTCAACCCCTAATATAACGTGCTTCTTCCCTGCTTATCTCATAACCCGAAGAGGTAAGTAAGGATACGTTCCTCTTAAGCCGATTAGTATCAGGAAAGGCGCGTCCCTAGATCGCGCGATGAACTCCTCGGTTGGGAACCACATGAACATCCATTGTACTTGATCCTTAGTTAGATTTTTGAAGAGTTTGACCCATTATCTAGCATTCTCCGATTGGGCGAACATGTTGGGCATGTAATTCATTGGCTTTGGGTGATAAAAAGCAATATGATCATCCCAATCCCTTCGATGGATATCCTTTCGATACTCACCTTTTGGAGATGTTCCACGAGCCACAGTTGAAGTAGCAGATTACAACCCTCAAAGTGTTTATCTCCTTGTTGACACTTTTCTAGGGCTCGGTATATTTCTGCAATGATCAATTGTACAAGACTGAATGGTTGTCCGTCAATTCCCCCCATTAGAGTTTTGGTGACCATAGCTAGCCTGGTATGGATCCTTGCTTTCTTTATTGGAAATACTATCATCCCCATGAACCAGAACATGATGAAAAATACCATTCGGTGAATATGCCCCAATGATATAAGGGCGAACTCATCAGGATAAGCACAGTAAGATTTGCTATGACCGTACCTCTCGTACAAGTAGTTAAAGGGAATGTACGACTCTTTCAAACATGTCAAGTCTGGATTCTTCTTTAGGCCCATCAATTTGAGAAAACATCTAACTTTGCAATTTTCCGACATTAATAAACCCAGAGATTCCCACGGTATGCCAGCCAATCCTCCTATTTCCTCGAGTAGGGGTGTCATATCAATGTCTCCGAAGTAGAACACAGACCTATCACAATCCCAGAATAGAGTAGCAGCTTCTATGATTTTGTTGTTGGGTTGAATTTCCAAGAGAGAGTGTAGGTTCCCCAAATATTTTCGGATGAGAGTCTGATCACTGGAGTGAAGATCCTTCCACCAGCTTAGCAGTTTGGGGTGGATGTTGGTGACCATGCCGAATCTGGGGACCTCGTGCCTCATGTTTCTGCAAGACAAAGGGTTAGGCCCTTACCCCCACCAGACTCAACTACTAAATATCAATGATTGGTATAGAAGCATTTAGTTCTCCAAATAAATGCACAAAATATGGTAGTGTCCGTTTGGGTTTTGGGGAAACCTAGTAGACTTTGGACAAGGTTATCTTAAAGAGTCATTATGCGGACAACATAACTGACTTGACTAGGTTTGACCATGATGCAGCCCAATTAAACAGAATAAGGTTTCTATGGGGGATTAGACTAGTTCCTTTGAGCGGACAACTCAAGAGGGAAAGGCGCGAAACCGTCGACTACACCATTGATCGACTGATTTTACTATAAATATGCCTTTGTCGTATTTAGGGGGTGATAATATCAGAAGGACGCAACCACTCATTATAAGTGTTTATATGGTATTTTGTTTGGCACGAGTGGAATATGATGTAGAAAACATGCTTATGCAATAATTAACACAAGTTGTCATGTATTCGAACGTTCATAAAAATAATTATTACAATAACTTAAAACGATAATATGGTAATGCAGTAAAGGAAAACAGTAAAAGAAATAAAGAAAAGAAACAAAAAGACAAGTCAGTTTCATAGTAGAAGAGGGAATTAAATGCTTAAAGAGATTAGACAAGTAAAGGAATATAATAAATATAAAGTCACAGTAATAGCTTGAAATGGTAAAAGCCTAAAAATATCCCCAACAGAGTCGCCACGCTGTCGCGCCCCCTTTTTCTCGTGAAATAGGGTTTATGACATATGGGAGGACAACTTGTTCCCTTTTTGGGAATTGGATTTAATAGAATTGGAGAGTTGCCACCTAATGATTTAAGTGAATTAGGAAACTAAGAGGGTTTTGTTTGGATAACCAGAGATTGAGTAAGGGCTTGAAATTATCCCAAGGGGAAGGTGTTAGGCACCCTTCAGGATCCACTAGTGTGGTTCCCGGCCAAGCTATTATTGTGACTTAAGGTACAAATAACATATAGGCAAATAGGACTTCAAATAAGAGGGGATTATTGACATAAAGGTTAGAAATAACAAAGTCGGAAAGCATTAAAGAGAGTTGATTAAGAAGAAACATTTTAAAAGATTTAAAGAAACAAAGAGCAAAGGGAAGGGGGTCCTAGGTTTATTAATAATACGGATCACCCCACACAACACCCGGTAATCACTCTTACACGTGGTGTTATCGCGTGGTCATCATATCTATATCTACCATTTCCCACCCCGTTAAGGTATTAAAGTGCTGAATGGTCTTGTTTACTTATTGCATGCTATTACCCGCCCCAATCTTATCAATCCCGGAGGTACTTGGGACTACTAATGTTAGGTTGATTTGCGGTTTCAAAAGGTAAAAATACTAAGGCGGCAAAAAAAACACATATAGCAAGTTTGGGGGGAAGCATATAAACAAATAACAAGGCTCAGACAGACCTCCTTTAAACCAGATAAAGCACATAGTTTAGCATGTCTTGCACGTACTGTTTAAGGTCTAATTAAAACTTAAAAGTTTGAGGCAGACTGATTTATTACATAGTTCAGATAAGAAACCCGAATTAGGCCTGCCTGTTGGTTGTAACTAATAACACCTGATTCAGTTTAAAAGTTTATCCTATGACTTGCCTAAGTGTGGGAAAAAAGCTCCTACACGTATGATATCTACTGATTTCAGAAAAGAATGAAGTAGATTGAATGCATACGGATTAAGAGGGGTTACCAGATTATTAAAGAAAAACAAACCTTAGAAAAAGTTGTAGGTTCTGCAAACATTATTACTGGTTTTAGACTCAAAAGCGAGTGGAAACGTTTCAGACTTGGTTGATAGTTCCTACAGGAAAGATTTCTATGCGTTGTTGATTTAAGCATTTTTATAGATATGGAAAAAATGCAGAAAAACTACAATATGATATCTAAGTGTTGCATTTTATTACTAACGTGACATCTAATTGCATTTTGGTTATTCAAAATTATGAACATGTTTGCCTAATGAGAAATAGGGTATGCAAAAATCAGAAAGGGGCAATAGGCATATTTCCTATATGAATGTACATCCTATAGACGTGGTATCCATATATAAGAATGCAAAAATCCTATAGACATGGCCTCTATATATGAACATGCTAAAATTAAAAATCCTATAGGCATGGTATCTATATGAGAATGCTGAAATTAGAACTCTTATAGAAATGACATCTATATGAGAACATGTTGAAATTAGAAATCCTATAGGCATAGTATCTACATAAGAATGCTGAAATCAGAAATCCTACAAACAAGTTATCTATATGTGAACATGCTAAAATTAGAAATCTTATAGGCAAGTGATCTACCACTTTGGCACACATGGTTACCACTCCTTTTTCACTATCCATCCCTAAGAGTTTTATTATAAAGTTATTACAGCCCAAAAGAAAATAAAGTAAAAAAAAAATTACATCAAAGATTAAAAGTGCAACCAAGGAGAGCTTGATTCAGACTTCGTGTCTTAAATATGAAGTAAACCAAGTCCAAAAATCATATTTCAAAGCTTGTCTCCCGTTTGGGGTGTGTCAAAGTTCCTTAAGAGTCTCACATGAACTCCGGGCAGTGCTTATACCCTAAATACATTATCAAATGAAGACATAGTGCAGTGTGGAAAAGCCAACCCTCAAGTGTCCAAGTTCAGAGGGAACTCAGGGTCCCAAGGTAAGGCTCACGGGAGGGGGGTAGAACTTAGGAACTAAGAGAGTGCAAGTGCAGGATTCTGAAAGGGGGAAGGGAAAAGGGAAACAGTTCATATTGATACATATAGGGTTATAAGGAATGGGGAGGTAGTAAAGGAAAAGCAAAGACAGGCTGGTGGGGCATACTCAGCAATGAGGAATGCTGGCATACCCCATAAGCCTATTAGAATACATTGTTGAAAAGTTAGGATCCTTTAAGGGATCAAGTTCAAACCATAGAAAATAATTCACGTATTGCCATGCTTTAAACTGTAACTCAAAACACATAGTGGGGGGGGGGCGGGAGCAAGGATTTATAGCAGAAACAAACAAAAAAAGATCAACATGCTAGTTTAAG
>MU774989.1:77974-90511 GCA_026770625.1 Nicotiana glauca
ATATATTGTCACGACCCATTTTCATAATAGGTCATGATGGCGCCCAACAGCATTGTCAGGAAAGCCGACGCGGAAACATAATTAAGTTCTCATTTTACTTTTAACAAAATAGATGTAGTAGATTCTCAAATTTAAGTCAAGACCAGAAACGATCAATAATGTATCAAAATGATTATACAATCCAAAAATAAATATCTACTAATGTGTGTGCCAAGACCTAGTATTACAAGTAATAGGAAACTAGTAGAATGTACAAAAGAATAACTCTATCCTACTGTCTGAGATAGAATAGACAGCAAAAGTAAGAAAAGACTCCATCTGATTGCTGAACGGTATAGGAAGGGAGCAGCTCACCATGGAAGTCTCGGTCTATGAATCAAGGGCGCGCACCAGACTGATAGCCAGATGTACCTGCCTCAGATCCTGTACAATTAAGTATAGAAGTGTAGTATTAGTACATAAACAATATGTACCCAGCAAGTATCCCGTCTAATCTCGAAGAAGTAGAGATGATAGGTCGACTTGATACTTACTAGGGCCAAATAATATAATAAGGTTCTATGCTAAGCATGGTGATCACCAACAATCAACAGTCTATAGCAAGAGGTACAAGTCATGTTCCTAACAATATTTCAGTTAGCTATTTACATTTCAAAATACTTAGCAAAACAAGTCATATATAAGATTTCACATAGATATCATGCGCACATTATGCCGAGGTCGACGGCCCGATCCAACAGAAAATAAACTGTACACTGCCAGAGGGTCGAATGGCGCGAACCATAGATGCTTCTATTTATACCGAGGCGATCGGACCGATCCAAAAATATCAAGAACACACACGAAGGCGCATTTATACTCAAATAAATTCATACAATGGTTCAACAAGTATACATGTTCACTTTTATTCCTTTCCAAGTCTCTAGCATTTCCTAAGTGATCACATTAGCAAGAAAAATATAGATATATTCACAAATATGGCATGATGTGAGTCCTAAACTACTCGAACAATTAACATAATAGTAGCTACACACGGACTCTCGTCATCTAGTGTGTATGTAGCCCCAGCATTTAGTAGCATTTACTCAATTATTATACCTATGGGGACAATTCCTACTTACAAGGTTAGAAAGGAGACTTACCTCGCTCCAAAGTATACTTCCAATGCCAAGAACGAGCGCAAACCCTCAATTCGGAGCCGATTGTTCGCAAACTAGTTAAATGAAGTAGGAACTAGTCAATATAGACTCACAAGATCAAATTCTAGCTATTTAAGCAATTTTCCAACCCTTAACACAAGTTCTCTAAAATCCGACCCTGGGCCCACGCGCCCGGACTCCAAAATTCTTCGAAGGAAATTGTTCTCTACGACCTAAGGATCAATAATATATATGATTTCTAATCAATTTCATAACAATTTTCATAGTTAAATCCAACTTATATTAAAACCCTAGGTCTTGCTCTAACCCCTTGATTTCACCTAATTTCTAGTGTTGAATCTACCTAATACGCAAGTATTAAACTAAGGATGGGTGGGATAAACTTACCTCATAATGCTAAGTGAAAGTCTTCTCTCCAAAGCTCCCAAAATCGCCAATGTAAGAGTGTATATGTGATAAAAATGGCTTAGAACCCGTATTAAATGAACCTCACTGCCTCAGCGATTTCCACAACTGCGGTCACGGGACAGCATATGCGAAATAAGGAGAGAAGGCCGGAACCGCTTCTGCGGTCTGGAGGCTGTATTTACGGAGCCGCATCTGCGGCTTGGGAGCCGCTTCTGTGGTTCCTGGCCTGGCTTGCCTGGGCCGCTTCTGCGATACAAGGACCGCATCTGTGGTCTCGCACCTGCGGTCCACCAACCGTAGGTGCGGTTTTGACAGAAGCAGCAACCTTCAGCACTTCTCCAATTTTTCCACTTCACTCGAGCCTCATCTAATTGACGCTAGGGGCTCCCGAACCCCTCCCAAACATATTGACAAGTCTGAAATCATGAACCAGACCTACTCAAACCTCCGGAACGTCTGAAACAACGCTAAATCTAAGAATCACCCCCTAAGACCAATTGAATCAAACCTTTGAACTTCAAGTTCTTAATTTTCCTCTAACGGGCCAGAACGCCCTTAAACTACTCGGATCGACACCAAATTTTACGGACAAGTCTTAAATAATATTTCGAACCTGTACCAGGCTTTGGAACCAACATACGAGCCTGATATCTTTGAAATCAAACATTACTTAGTTTCTTTAAATCCTTAAAACTTTAAAATTAACAATTTCTAATAAAAATTCATTACTCGGGCTAGGGACCTCGGAATTCGATTCCAGGCATACGCCCAAGTCCCATATTTTCCCACGGACCCTCCGAGATCGTCAAATCACGAATCCAGGTCCGTTTTCCCAAAATATTAACCAAAGTCAAACTTAGTCTTTTAGGAAAATCCTAAGGAATCAAATGGGCATATTTCACTCAAAACTCTTCCAAATCCCGAACCAACCGTCCCCGCAAGTCATAAATTGGCTAAAGCAAGCATGGGAAATTTTTTATTTAAAGGGACGGAGTCCCAAAAAGCAAAAGGACCAGTGGGGTCATTACATTCTCCACCTCTTAAACAAACGTTCATCCTCGAACGGACATAGAAATGTACCTGAGTTGCTGAATAAATGTGGTTATCTTCTCCGCATGTCCTCCCCGAACTCCTAAGTCACCTCCTCGGCTACTTGGCCCCTCCATTGGACCCTCACCATAGAAATCCTCTTAGACCTCAACTGGCGGTCATGTCTATCAATAATGGCAACTGGCTCCTCCTCATAACCCAAACTCTCATCCAACTGAATAGTACTAAGTCTAACACATGGGATAGGTCGGCATGAAACTTCTAAAGCATCGATACATGAAAAACTGGATGAACTCCCGATAAGCTGGGGGTAAAGCAAGCTCATAGGCAACATCCCTAACTCGCCCCAACACCTCAAAGGGAACAATAAACCTTGGGCTCAACTTGCCCTTCTTTCCGAACCTCATAATGCCCTTCCTTGGTGAGACCTTCAAAAGAACCTTCTCGCCAACCATGAATGATACATCACGTGCCTTCTGATCCGTGTAACTCTTCTGTTTGGACTGAGCGGTGTGAAGCCTCTGCCGAATCAACTTTACCGTATCCAAGGCATCCTGTACCAAATCTGTACAATATAACTTAGCCTCACCAGGCTCAAATCACCCGATAGGAGAACGACACCGTCAACTATATAATGTCTCGAATGGAGCCATCTATATGCTGGACTGATAGCTGTTGTTGTATGCAAACTCCGCCAAGGGCAAAATCAACTTTACCTTATCCAAGGCATCCTGTACCAAATCTGTATAATATAACTTAGCCTCACCAGGCTCAAACCACCCGATAGGAGAACGATACCGTCGACTATATAATGCCTCGAATGGAGCCATCTATATGCTGGACTGATAGCTGTTGTTGTATGCAAACTCCGCCAAGGGCAAAAACTGATCCCACTGCCCTCCAAAGTCAATCACACATGCTCTAAGCATATCCTCTAAAATCTGAACTTTTCGCTCCGACTGCCCGTCGGTCTGAGGATGGAATGCTGTGCTAAGCTCTATGCAGGTTCCCAACTCACTATGAACGACTCTCCAGAAATGCGAAGTGAACTAAGGGCCTCTATCTGATATGATGGAAACAGGCACACTGTGCAACCGGACTATCTCCCGAATGTTGGTTTGAGCATACCTCTCCGCTGTGTAATTAGGTTCCACTGGAATGAAGTGAGGCAACTTGGTCAGCCTATCCATAATGACCCATACTAAATCAAAATTTTGCAAGGTCCACGGCAACCCAACTATGAAATCCATGGTGATGCACTCCCACTTTCACTCTGGTATAGGCATCTACTGAAGTAGGCCACCTGGCCTCTGGTGTTCATACTTGACCTGCTAGAAATTCAAGCACCTAGCCACATACCGTACTATGTCTTTCTTCATCCTCCGCTACCAATAATGCTGCCTCAACTCAGGATACATCTTTATAGCACCCGAATGAATGGAATACCGCAAACTGTGAACCTCTTCTAGAATCCTCTCCCTCAGACCATTAACATTGGGAACATATAGATGACCCTGGAGTCGCAAAAAACTATCCTCACCAATAGAAACCTCCTTGGCACCTCCCTAAAGTATCGTCTCTCTGAGAACCGCCAAATGTGGATCGTCGAACTATCGGGCCTTGATCTTCCCCAATAACAAAGACTGGGCAACCACATAAGCAAGAACTCAGCTGGGCACTGAAATGTCCAACGTCACAAGTCTGTTAGCCAAGGACTAAATATCCAAAGCTAGTGGCCTCTCCTCTGCTGGAATGAATGCCAAACTACCCATACTCTCTACCTTTCTACTTAAGGCATCCGCGACCATATTTGCCTTGCCCTGATGATAAAGAATAGTGACGTCATAATTCTTCGATAACTCAAGCCATCTACGCTACCTCAAATTAAGATCCCTCTGCTTGAACAAATGCTGTAAGTTGCGATAATCGGTATAAACCTCACATGAAGCCCTGTACAGGTAGTGCCTCTATATCATAAGAGCATGAACAATAGCCGTCCAGATCATGCACAGGATAATTTTTCTCATGAATCTTCAGCTGACCAGAGGCATATGCAATAACTCGCCCCTCCTGCATCAATACACAACCCAAGCCAATGAGTGAAGCTTCATAATACACCGTATTTATCCATAAACCGGAAGGAAACACAAGAACTGGTGCTGTAGTCAAGGCTGTCTTGAGCTTTTGGAAGCTCGCCTCGCAATCATCGGACCAATGTAAAGGAGCACCCTTATGGGTCAATCTAGTCAGAGGTGATGCAATAGATGAAAAGCCCTACACGAACCGCCTGTAATAACCTACTAACCCCAGGAAACTCTTGATCTCAGTCACCAAAGTAGGGCATGTCTAACTCTGAACTGCCTCAATCTTCTTGGGATCTACCTTAATACCCTCTTCTGACACAATATATCCTAAGAATTCCACAGACTCTAGCCAAAACTCACACTTGGAGATCTGAGCGTATAGCTTCTGCTCTCGCAAGGTCTGAAGTGCTACTCTCAGATGCTGCTCGTGCTCCTCCAGGCTACGTGAGTATATCAAGATGTCATCAATGAAGAGGATGATGAAAGAATCAGTATAAGGCCTGAACACCCTGTTTATCAAATCCATAAATGTTGCTGGGGCGTTAGTCAATACAAAGGATATCACCAAAAACTCATAATGGCCATATCTATTCCAGAATGTAATCTTCGGAACATCCGAGTCCCGAATCTTCAGCTGATGGTAACCTGACCTCAAGTCTATCTTAGAGAATACCCTTGCACCTTGCAACTGGTTGAACAAGTTATCTATACGAGGCAGTGGATACTTGTTATTGATGGTGACTTTATTCAACTGGCGATAATCAATGCACATCCACATAGTCCTATCCTTTTTCTTTACAAATAACACTAGGGCACCCCAAGGTGATACACTGGGCCTAACAAACCCCTTTGCCAACAACTCCTCAAGCTGATCCTTCAACTCCTTAGAAGTTATACGGTACGGTGAAATATATATAGGCTGGGTGCCTGGAGCCAAATCGATACAGAAATCAATATCCCAATTCGGTGGCATGCCAAGAAGATCAGAAGGAAACACATCGGTAAACTCTCAGACTACAGGGACTGAATCAATCGTCGGAGACTCTGCGGCGGTATCTTGAACATAATCTAGGTAAGCCAAGCACCCCTTCTTGACCATACACCTAGCCTTCAAGAAGGAAATAACACAACTAAAGGTATCTACTGTGGAAACCTTCCACTCCAACCTCAGCAACCCTAGCAATCTAGGATGGCGTGATGTGGAGATAACAATCCGTGCTCAGGATGAACTCAAAATCGATCATATCCAGCAACAGGAGATCTATTCTAGTCTCAAAACTGTAGAATGTAACCATACGGGACCGGTAGACCTAGTCTACAACTACGGAAGTGCCCACAAGAATGGACACATGAATAGAAGTGCCCAAAGGTGAAGGAGGAATAACCAGGAATCGAGAAAATAGTGATGATACCTAGGAATAGGTGGACCCTGGATCAAATAATACCGAATCATCTCTACCGCAAACAGAAATAATACCTATGATGACGGCATCTGAGGCCAATGCATCTGGCCTAGGTGGAAGAGCATAGAATTTGGCTAGAGTGTTGGTTGGCTAGCTCAGACTGACTGAACAGTGGTTGTCTGACATCTCCCTACCTGACCTCCACCTCTAGGACGGCCCCTACCAGCCTGCCCTCCACCTTTCGGGGTAGCTGGTGTTGAAATAGTAGGCTATTGGCCCTGCTGTACTGCCTTGCCCCAAAGCCTGGGGCAGTATCTCCTCATATGACTAGGTTCACCACACTCAAAACAACTACGTGGTGCGATAACCTGCTACCTCGATGACTGACTCTAATAACTTGTAGATCTATTGGATGAAGCCTGGATAGCCGGTAGACGATATGAACTCTCCTCATAGCACTAAAATAGGAGTAAGAAGAACCCTGGGGACTTAAATACCCACTGAGGAACCCTGAATAGCTGGCGGGCGATCAGAACTCTCCGGCTTGGCACTAAAATAGGGGCGCCGTGGAGCACCCCGAGCAGGTGGTGGTGCTGAAAATGGGGGCCTGCTAGGCTGACCCCTCCCAAACTAACCTCTACCTCTAGCTGGGGCACCTCTGAACTCTCTGGAAAATCTAGCCCTCTTATCCTGCTGCATCTACTCTCTACCCTTCTGGCGATATCGCTCAATCCTATGAGTAATCTCAACAACTAATTGATACTTTATACCCATCTCTACCTCTCGGGCCATGCCAGGTCAAATACCGAGGTGCAACCCCACAATGAACCTCCGCTCTCTCTACATCTGTGAGAAGTATTATGAGTGTATGGTGAGACAGCTAAAAAAACCTCATCTCGTAGTTGGTCACAAACATCTGACCCTGCTCAAGATGCTCAAACTGATATGCTCAAACTCTATCCTACTGTTTGAGATAGAATAGACAGCAAAAGTAAGAAAAGACTCCATCTGACTGCTGAATGGTATAGGAAGGGAGCAGCTCACCATGGAAGTCTCGGTCTATGAATCAGGGGTACGCACCAGAATGATAACCCGATGTACCTGCCTCAGATCATGTACAATTAAGTACAGAAGTGTAGTATGAGTACATAAAAAATATGTACCCAGTAAGTATCCCATCTAATCTCGAAGAAGTAGAGATGATAGGTCAACTTGATACTTACTAGGGCCAAATAATATAATAAGGTGCTATGCTAAGCATGGTGATAACCAACAATTTACAGTCTATAGCAAGAGGTACAAGTCATGTTCTTAACAATATTTCAGTTAGCTATTTACATTTCAAAATACTTAGCAAAACAAGCCATATAAGATTTCCCATAGATATCATGCGCACATTATGCCGAGGTCGACGACCCGATCCAACAGAAAATAAGAAGTGCACTGCCAGAGGGTCAAATGGCGTGAACCATAGATGCATCTATTTATACTGAGGTGATCGACCTCATCCACAAATATCAAGAACACACACGAAGGCGCATTTATATTCAAATAAATTCATAGTATACATGTTCACTTTTATTCCTTTCCAAATCTCTAGCATTTCCTAAGTGATCACATTAGCAAGAAAAATATAGAGATATTCACAAATATGGCATAATGTGGATCCTGAACTACCCATACAATTAATACAATAGTAGCTATGTACAGACTCTCGTCGCCTAGTGCGTACGTAGCCCCCGTATTTAGTAGCATTTACTCAATTATTATATCTATGGGGACAATTCCCACTTACAAGGTTAGAAAGAAGACTTACCGCGCTCCAAAGTATACTTCCAATGCCAAGAACGAGCCCAAACCCTCAATTCGGAACCGAACGATCCCAAATTCTAGATCAAATTCTAGCTATTTAAGCAATTTCCCAACCTTAACACAAGTTTCCTAAAATCCGACCCCAGGCCCACGTGCCCGGACTCCAAAATTTTTTTAAGGAAGTTGTTCTCTACAACCTAAGGATCAATAATATATGATTACTAAATCAATTTCATAAAATTTTTTGTAGTTAAATCCAACTTCTATTGAAACCCTAGGTCTTGCTCCAACCCCTTGATTTTACCTAATTTCTAGTGTTTAATCAACGTAATACGCAAGTATTAAACTAAGGATGGGTGGGATAAACTTACCTCACAATACTAAGTGGAAGTCTTCTCTCCAAAGCTCCCAAAATCGCCAATGTAAGAGTGTATATGTGATAAAAAATGGCTTAGAACCCGTATTAAATGAACCTCACTGCCTCAGCGATTTGTACATCTGCGGTCAGGGGACCGCATCTGGAAAAAATTGACCGCATATGCGAAATGGGGAGAAAAGGATGGGACAATTTTGTGGTCTGGAGGCTACATTTGCGGAGCCGGCTTGGGAGCTGCTTCAGCAGTTCCTGGCCTGGCTTGCCTTGGCCGCTTCTGCGATACAAGAACCACATCTGCAGTCTTGTACCTGCAGTCCACCAACCACAGGTGCGGTTATGACAGAAGCAGCAATCTTCAGTACTTCTCCAATTTTTCCACTTCACTCGAGCCTCGTCCAATTGATGCTAGGGGCTCCCGGGCCCCGCCCGAACAAATCGACAAGTCTGAAATCACGAACCGAACCTACTCTAACCTTTGGAACGTCCGAAACAATGCTAAATCTAAGAATCACCCCCCAAGACCAATTGAATCAAACCTTTGAACTTCAAGTTCTTAATTTTCCTCTAACGGGCCAGAACACCCTTAAACTACTGGGATCGACACCAAATTTTACGGACAAGCCTTAAATGATATTTCAGACTTGTACTAGGCTTTGGAACCAACATACGAGCCTGATACCCATAAAATCAAACATTACTTAGTTTCTTTAAATCCTTAAAACTTTAAAATTAACAATTTCTAACAAAAATTCATTACTCGAGCTAGGGACCTCGGAATTCGATTTCGGGTATACGCCCAGGTCCCATATTTTCCCACAGACTCTTCGAGACCGTCAAATCTCGAATCCAGGTCCGTTTGCTCAAAATGTAGATCAAAGTCAAACTTACTCTTTTAGAAAAATCATAAGGAATCAAATCGGCATATTTCACTCAAAACTCTTCCAAATCCTGAACCAACCGTCCCTGCAAATCGTAAATTGGCTAAAGCAAGCACAGGAAATTTTTAATTTGAAGGGACGGGGTCCCAAAAGGCAAAACTACCAGTCGGATCATTTTATATATATATATATATATATATATATATATATATATATATATATATATATATATAGATTCAGTCATGTGATATAATATAACTTACATTTCAAAGCATTGAAATAGAGTAAATCATGGGTGAATTCCACATAAATAAGATGCGCACATTATGCCGAGGTCGTACGGTCCGATCCAACATAATATTAAACTGTACACTGCCAGAAAGTCGAATAGCGCGATCCATAGATTCATCTATTTCTACCGAGGCGATCGGCCCGATCCACAAATAGCAATTATCAACAAGCAGGAAAATAAAGGTGTATTTATAGTCAAATAAATTCATACAAGTTCTCAAGTAAGTGCGTACTTTCATTTATATTTATTTTCAATCCCTAACATGTCTTAAGGGATCTCAGTAGCAAGCAAGAACGTAAGCATTTGCAAGTATGGAATGATACAAGTCCTAAACTATCCGGACAATTAGCATAATAGTAGCTACGCATGGACTCTCATCACCACGTATGTACGTAGACCCCACAGACAATCACACATATTCATTTAATTTACCTAAGGGTTTATTTCCCTGTTACGAGGTTAGAAAGGAGACTCACCTTGCTTCAAAGATTACTTCCAAATTCAAGAACGTGCTCAATACCCTAAATTCGGAGTCGAACGATCCAAAACTAAATCAAACGGGGTAAGAACTACTCAATACAAGCTAAAGAGTTCATATCCTAGCTATTAGAGTAATTTTCCAACCCTAAATGCAAAGTTCCTAAAATTTACCCTCGGGCCCACGAGCCCGGATTCCAGAAATTTTTGAAGAAAGAAGTTACCCATAACCTAAGGATCAAGAATAAATGATTGTTAGTCCATTCCATAATAAATTTCGTTGTTAAATATTGTTTTTATTAAAAACCTAGGTTTTACTCTAATCCCAAAATTTTAACTAATTTTTGTGTGTTAATCTACCCAAAAACCAAGTATTGAACTCACATTAAGTAGGTATAAATTACCTAAAAGTGCTAGGTTGAAATACCCTCTTTGGAAGCTCCTAAATCGCCAAAGTGTAGAAGTGAAATGAAATAAATGGCCTAAGTCCCATTTTTAAAAGTTGTGCCCAGGCCTCTGATGTCCCATTTGTGATATCAGATTCACAAATGCGAAGTTCGCATTTGCGACAAAACCCAAGCAAATGCGAACCTTGCTCCCTCTGAACTGATTGCAAATGCGACAAATGGGTCGCAAATGCGGGTCCAGCTGGGCTCGCAAATGCGGGCCCAGTTGGGCTCGCAAATGTGAAGGAAATGTCGCAACTACGACAAATGCCCAGCCCAAAGCTTCTTCGCAATTGCGAAGCCTTCCTCACAACTGTGGTCATCGCAAATGTGAACAAATCCTCACATTTGCGAGACCTGCAACATTTACCTAGAAATAACTGGGGTGTTTTCACTCTTAACACACGTGCAAAACTCACCCGAGCTCTCGGGGCTTCACACCGAGTACTCAAACAAGTCAAACAACATCATACAAACTTGCTCGTGCGATCAAATCGCCGAAATAACATCTAAAACTACGGATTTAACATCAAAACACATGAAATCCTTAAGAACATTTAAAATTCTTATTTTTACAACCGGACGTCCAAATCACATCAAATCAGTCCTGTTTCTCATCAAATTTCACATACATGATTCAATGTTATATTGGACATGTACCCGGCTCCAGAGCCGACACACGGGACCGATACCAACATGATCAAACATTATATTTTCAGTTTAACAATTTTTAACAAAAATTCATTACTCGGGCTAGGGACCTCGAAATTTGATTTCAGGCATCCGCCCAAGTCCCATATTTTACTACGGACCCTCTGGGACCGTCAAAATATGAGTCCGGGTCCATTCACTAAAAAATTTGACCAGAGTCAACTAACATCGTTTTTTAAGGAAAAAATTATTATTTTCTCAAAACATTTTGCACAAAGGCTTTCCGAAAATGTGCCCAAACTGCACGCGCAAATTGAAAAGAAGTAGGATGAGGTTTTGAAGGCCTCAAAACCATGAATTGGGTTCTAAAATGCGAGATGACCCTTTGGTTCATCATATTCTCCACCTCTAAAATAACCGTTCGTCTTCGAACAGACATAGAAATGTACTTGAGCTAGGGAAAAGATAGGGATATTTACTCGGCATGTCCTCCTAGGACTCCTAGGTCACCTCCTCAACTAGTTGGCCTCTCCACTAGACCTTTACTGCAGAAATCCTCTTGGACTCAACTGGCGATCTTGTCTATCAACAATGGCAACTGGCTCCTCCTCATAACCCAAACTCTTATCCAGCTTAATAGTATTGAAGTCTAACATATGGGAAAAGTCGGCGTGATACCTCTAAAACCATAAATACGTGAAAAATTGGATGAACTCCTGATAGGCAGGGAGGTAAAGCAATCTCATAAGCAACCTCCCTAACTCGCCTCAGCACCTTGAATGGTCCTATAAACCTTGGGCTCAACTTGCCGTTCTTTTCGAATCTCATAATACCTTTCATCGGCGAGACTTTCAAGAGAACCTTCTCACCTATGAGGCCCGTGAAAGATTTTTACTATAAACCCGAAAGCTCGTGGTACCAAATTAGGAATATGTGTTAGAAATGTTTACGAGTTCACTGCAGTTCGGACTCTTTTAGACTAAGGTATGCATTAAAGAGTCAAGAAATTATATTTTTCAGAAAAGTGCAATTCTGCGGTCGAGAATGCGATCGCATATCAAGTATGCGGACCGCATTTCTATTGTAGAGCGAGTCAGTGTGTTGGCCAAATTTGAAGTCAACTATGCAGTCAATTATAATATCGCACAACCAAAATGCGGACTGCATAGTTGTCGCATAAGTTCCTAGGTATTTTGTGAATGGCAGTTCTGCGGTTCGTTATACGACTGCAGAACGTAAATGCGGACCGCATTTCTGCCGCAAATCTAGTCAGTATACCTAGTTTTTGGGAGCATCTTTGCAGTCTATTCTACGGACCACATTTTGACTTTGCGATCGCAAATACGATCGCAAATCTGACTCGAGCTCTTATTTTCTAAATTTTAAAATTTGACCCCACCCCGTTAAAAACACCACAATATACCATTTTCTATTATTTTTTACAACATAGAGAGAGAGAGAGAGAGAGAGAGAGAGAGAGAGAGAGAGAGAGAGAGAGAG